>AWOL01S0018613.1:0-25499 GCA_000715115.1 Nicotiana otophora
TATATATATATTATGGACCGGGTTACATGCTGCAACAATATTGGATCGGGCTGCACGTCGCATCAATATAGCGCTTGGGCTGAAGGAGACCTTCCGGAGTCTGTGCACCCCCAGTGAGCGCAGGTACCTATTAAGAGTGTGTATTGAGGGCTGAGAGATGAGAGTATGAGTTGTTAAGATGAGTTGAGTGAATGCTGCCTTGAGGGGCTGTACTTCCTTTTATTTATTGTTGTACTTAACTGTTATCTGTTGTTGTTGTGGAAATTCTGGAAGATTTATATATATTTTACCTGAGATCAAACTGATTTGACTTAAACTATCGGATTTGGAAGGACGTTCACTCTTTATTGAAAACTTTTGAAATGAACTGTATTTTCATAGCTCGTTACTGCTTCTCAGTTCCTTATTTAATTATGTGACTTGCTGAGTTGGTTTTACTCATGCTACACCCTACACTTCATATGCAAATCCATATGTGTACAGTTCTGGCGGTCGCTGAGTTCGTGCGCGGGCTGATTTTAAGAGACTTACGAGGTAGCTGCCGGCGTCCGCAGTCCTTGTTTCTCCTTTCTTATTATCTTTTCTCTCTTGTATTGGCATTTGGCAAAAACTGTAGTAGATTATGTTTCTAGACTATTGTTAGATGCTCATGACTTAGTGACACCACGATGTCGGGCTATTATTCCGCATTTGTGTTTTGGGTCTATACCCCCATTGTTATGTAAACCTTCTATTAAATTAACTGCTTTAGCTCACTTCTGTTATATATTGAAATCATATTGAGAATGTCGGCTTGTTTAGTTCCACGATAGGCGTTATTACGACAGGTTAGGTATTTGGGTCATGACAAGTTGGTATCAGAGCCTAGGTTACATAGGTCTCATGAGTCATGAGCAGGTTTAGAAGAGTTTTTCGGATCGGTGTGGAGACGTCTGTACTTATTTTCGAGAGGCTGCAGAACCCTTATGAAAACTCCACATTCTTGAATTCTTGTCGTGCAAATCTGTTGATTCTGGTAATTAAACTTTTGTTGTTTCATTCTCTCACAGATGGTGAGGACATGTACTACTGGGCAGGATGGACAACCACCAGTACCATCAGCCAGGGCCGCGAGAGGCAGAGGTCACGGTAGAGGCCATGGTAGGGGCAGAGGTGCAACCCGCATAGCAGCTGTGGAAGTACCTGCAGATCCACTAGTTGCCCTAGGTCAGGACCAGATCCCAGTTGTGGATGCACCAGAGGGACCAACTCAGGCACCACCTGCGCCCATCGTGATTCCTTCAGGAGGCCTTAACTCAAATCCTGACCGTGTGTACCGGCCTTGCTCAGGCGGTCTCTGTTTCGACGAACACAACCACTTCTCAGGCCGGGGGAGACACTCAGACTCCCACCGCCCGCACACCTGAGCAGGTAGTACAGGGACTTCAAACACCAGGGGCACCACCAGCCCAGCCAGTTGCAGCTGCTCAGGACTGTGTGGTTCCTGCTATGCTTGAGGATGAACATCGTAGATTGGAGAGGTTTGGGAGACTCCAGCCTCTATCTTTCAGTGGTGCATAGGGAGAGGATGCATAGGGTTTCTTGGACAAGTGTCAGAGGATACTCCGTACTGCAGGTATTCTAGAGACCAGTGGGTTATTGTTCACTACTTTTCAGTTCTCTGGGGATGCATTCAGTTGTTGGGAGGCTTATGAGAGGCGTAGGCCGGTCGACGCAATGCCCCTTACCTGGCAGCAGTTCTCCGTTATTTGTTTGGAGAAGTTCATGCCTCAGTCCCGCAGAGAGAAGCTGTGTTGACAGTTTGAGTAGCTTCGTCAGGGTGATATGTTTGTGACGAAGTATGAGATATGATTCTCGGAGTTGGCCCGTCATACTATCTTGTTGGTTCCCACAGGCAAGGAGAGGATCATGAGGTTTATAGATGTCCTCACTTTTCAGCTATGATTGCTTATGACCAGAGAGAGAGTGTCTGGTGCTACTTTTGATGAGGCTATCGACATTACTTGTCAGATTGTGATGGTTCCCAGTCAGGAGAGGGTTGAGAGGTAGGCCAAGAGGCCTCGTGGACAAGGTGGATTTAGCGGTGCTCCTTCTGGGCTCAGTTCCAGCATAGTAGAGGTCGTCCTTTCAGATATGCTCATATGACTTGCTCAGTTCACCGTGGTGCATCATCTGGCCATGGTTCTCACAGTTATTAGTAAGGCCATTCATCTCTCGGTGCCCTTCCATCGCAGAGTTCATCCCGTGCTCCATCGGGTCAGGGTTCGTCTATGCCAGGTCCTTCTGCCAGTTATCTTGGTGCTCGGGGCTTCCTTCAGTCCCAAACACCAGCACCGGGGAGTTGCTATGAGTGTGGGGAGTTTGGTCCCATGAGGAGAGAGTGTCCCCGTATAGTGGGAGGTCCCGCTACGCAGAGGAGTCAGTCTATGTCATCAGCATCAGCACCAGCCCCTCCGCCACCAGCTCAGCCAGCCCAGGATGAAGCCCAGTCATCTAGGGTTCGCCCGAGAGGGGGAGGCAGATCAGTTGGTGGCCAGGCCCGTTTCTATGCCTTCCCTTCCAGACCAGATGTCATTGCTTCAAATGCTGTGATTACATGTATTGTCTAAGTTTGTCACAAAGATGCCTCAGTATTATTTGACCATGGTTCCATTTATTCATATGTTTCCTCTTATTTCGCTCATTTTCTGGATATGCCCCGTGAGTCTTTAGTTTCATCTGTTCATGTATCTATTCATGTGGGCGATACTATTATTGTGGACCCCGTATATCGGTCATGTGTGGTGACTATTGAGGGTTTGGAGACCAGAGTGGATCTTTTGCTGCTCAGTATGGTCGACTTTGATATGATATTGGGTATGGATTGGTTGTCTCCATGCCATGCTGTTCTAGATTGTCACGCTAAGACTGTGACGTTGGCGATGCCGGGGTTGCTGAGGGTTGAGTGGAGCGATTCTATAGACTATGTACCTAGTAGAGTGATTTCATACTTGAAGGCTCAGCGGATGGTTGAGAAGGGTTGTCTATCCCTTTTGGCTTTTATGTGGGATGTTAGTGCAAAGACTCCTGCCATTGATTTTTTTCCGGTGGTGCGTGATTTTTCGGATGTGTTTCTTGCAGACTTGTTGGGCATGCCGCCTAACAGGGATATTGACTTCGATATTGATTTGGTGCCGGGTACTCAACCCATTTCTATTCCACCGTATCGTATGGCACCGACAGAGTTAAAGGAACAACTTCTAAAACTCTTTGATAAGGGGTTTATTCGGCCTAGCGTGTCACCTTAGGGTGCACTGGTTCTATTTGTGAAGAAGAAGGGTGGTTCTATAAGGATGTGTATTTATTACAGGTAGTTGAACAAGGTCACAGTCAAGAACAAGTATCCTTTGCCACGTATTGATGATCTATTTGACCACCTTCAGGGAGCGAGGGTGTTCTCCAAGATTGATTTGAGGTCAAGGTGTCACCAGCTAAAGCTTCGAGATTCATATATTCTTAAGACAACTTTCAGGACCCGATATGGCCATTATGTGTTCCTTGTGATGTCTTTTGGGCTGACCAATGCCCCAGCAGCGTTCATGCATTTGATGAACAGTGTTTTTCAGCCTTATTTGGACTCATTCATTATTGTATTCATTGATGACATCTTGGTTTACTCTTGTAGCTAGGAGGAGCATCCCCAGCATTTGAGGATTGTGTTACCGAGATTGAGGAAGGAGAAGCTTTATGCAAAGTTCTCCAAGTGTGAGTTTTGGCTCAGTTCAGTGGCGTTCTTGGGGTACGTGGTGTCCAGCGATGGTATTCAAGTGGATCCGAAGAAGGTAGAGGCGGTGCAGAGTTGACCCAGACCGTCCTCAGCCACGGAGATTAGGATCTTTCTTGGTTTGGCGGGCTATTACCGTTGTTTTATGGAGGGTTTCTCATCTATTACATCACCCTTGACCAAATTGACCCAAAAGGGTTCTCCATTCAGGTGGTCAGATTAGTGCGAGGAGAGCTTTCAGAAGCTCAAGACTTCTTTGACCACGACTCCAGTTCTAGTGCTGCCATCAGCTTCTTGTTCTTACATAGTGTATTGTGATGCCTCGTGGATAGGTATTGGATGTGTTCTGATGCAGGATGGTAGAGTGATTTCTTATGCTTCGCACCAGTTGAAGACCCATGAGAAGAAATATCGTGTCCATGATATTGACTTAGCAGCTATTGTTCATGCCTTGAATATTTGGAGGCACTATTTGTATGGGGTTCATTGTGAGATATGCACTGATCACCAGAGTTTCGAGCATCTGTTCAAGAAGAAGGATCTCAATTTGCATCAATAGAGGTGGTTGGAGCTTCTTAAGGACTATGATATCACTATTTTGTACCATCCCGGGAAGGCCAATGTGGTAGCCGATGCCTTGAGTCGCCGGGCGGAGAGTTTGGGGAGTTTAGCGTATCTTCCAGAAGCAGAGAGACCTTTGGCATTGGATGTTCAGGCCTTAGCTAGCCAGCTTGTTAGATTGGATATTTTGGATCCGAGTCGTGTATTGGCTTGTGTGGTCTCTAGGTCTTCTCTTTATGATCGTATCAGGGAGAGTCAGTACGATGACCCCCATCTACTCGTCATCCAGGACAAGGTTCGGCGAGGTGATGCTAGAGATGTGACAATTGGTGATGACGGGGTGTTAAGGTGTAAGGCCGGATATGTGTGACCAATATAGATGGGCTACATGAGTTGATTCTTGAGGAGGCCCATAGCTCGCTGTATTTCATCCATCCGGGTGCCACAAAAATGTACCGAGATTTGAGATAACACTATTGGTGGAGGAGGATGAAGAAGGATATAGTTGGGTTTGTGGCTCGGTGTCTGAACTGTCAGCAGGTTAAGTATGAGCATCAGAGACCGGGTGGCTTGCTTCAGAGGTTGGAGATCCCAGAGTGGAAGTGGGAGCGGATCACCATGGTTCGTAGTTAGGCTCCCACAGACTTCGAGGAAGTTCGATGTTATTTGGGTGATTATGGATCGACCGACCAAGTCCGCGCACTTCATTCCAGTTGGTACTACTTATTATTCATAGCGGTTGGCTGAGATTTACATCCGAGAGATTGTTCGCCTTCATGGTGTCCCAGTTTCCATTATTTCAGATAAAGGCACACAATTTACATAGCAGTTTTAGAGGGCCGTGCAGTGAGAGTTGGGTACTCAGGTTGAGTTGAGCACAACCTTTCACCCTCAGACGGACGGACAATCCGAGCACACTATCCAAATATTGGAGGACATGTTACGCGCCTATTTCATTGATTTTGGGGGTTCATTGGACCAGTTTCTGTCGCTCGCGGAGTTTGCATATAACAACAATTATCAGTCAAGCATTAAGATGGCTACGTATGATGCTTTATATGGGAGGTAGTGTAGATCTCCGGTGGGATGGTTTGAGCCGGGTGAGGCTAGGCTCTTGGGTACAAATTTGGTCCAGGATGCATTAGACAAGGTGAAATTGATTCAGGAGCGGCTTTGCACGACGCAGTCTACGCAAAAGAGCTATGCTGACATGAAGTCCTTGATGTGTCTTTCATGGTCGGGGAGAAGGTTCTGCTGAAGGTATCACCCATGAAGGGTGTCATGAGGTTTGGGAAGAGGGGCAAGTTGAGCCCTCGGTTCATTGGGCCTTTTGAGGTACTTCAGAGGATCGGAGAGGTGGCTTACAAGATTGACTTGTCACCTATCTTGTTGAGTGTGCATCCAGTATTTCATGTTTCTATGCTCCGGAAGTATATCGGCGATCCGTCCCATGTTTTGGATTTTAGCACGGTTTAGTTGGATGGTGATATGACTTATGATGTGGAACCAGTGGCCATTTTGGAGAGGCAGGTTCGAAGGTTGAGGTCAAAGGATATAGCTTTAGTAAAGGTGCAATGGAGAGGTCAGCCTGTGGTGGAGGCCACTTGGGAGACCGAGCGGGAGATGCGGAGCAGATATCCACACCTATTTGAGACTCCAGGTATGTTTCTAGACCCGTTCGAGGACGAACGTTTGTTTAAGAGGGGGAGGATGTAACGATCCGACCGGTTGTTTTGAGAGTTATAGCCCTATTTCCCCCATTTATACTTCTTTTGTGCTTTACAACTGTAATATGTCTTAGCGGGTTAGTTGGTTCGGGTCCGGAGTAGTTTTGGAGTGAATTGAGACACTTAGTCTCTTAATTGGAAGCTTAAGTTGGAAAAGTCGACCGGATATCGACTTGTGGGAAAACGACCTCGGATTTGAATTTTTATGGTTATGTTAGCTCCGCTAGGTGATTTTGGACTAAGGAGTGCACCCGGAATGTGCTTTGGAGGTTCGTAGTAGAATTAGGCTTGAATTGGCGAAAGTTGAAATTTTGAAATGAAGTGGGGCTCACCAAGTCAGCTGGGAAGAAGGTGCACTGCTATCACTGATTAATATCTCCTGCTGTGGAACCACCTGCATCCATTTAAAGATGCAGCCCCGGCAAAAGGGATGTTAGTACCGTCGAATAGCACTAGTATGTATAACTAAACAGTCTCTCAATAGAATGACAAATAATACAACAAAATTATCATAATATCAATGAATGCCTCAATTAACATCAAAACTCNGGATGTAACGACCCGGCCAGTCATTTCGATAGTTATGGCCCCGTTTTCCCCATTTTTGCTTCTTTTTTGCTTTACAACTGTATTATGTCTTACCGGGTTGGTTGGTTTGGGTCCGGAGTGGTTTAGGAGTGAATTGAGACACTTAGTCGCTTAATTGGAAGCTTAAGTTGGAAAAGTCGACCAGATGTCGACTTGTGCGTAACGACCCCAGACTTGAATTTTGTTGGTTTCGTTAGCTCCGTTAGGTGATTTTGGAATTAGAGTGCGTCCGAAATATGATTTGGAGGTCCGTAGTAGAATTAGACTTGAATTGGCGAAGATTGAAATTTTGGTGATTTTGGCCAGGCAATGGAAATGTTGATATCAGGATCGGATTGGATTTCCGGAAGTTAGAGTAGGTTCGTGGTGTTATTTTTGACTTGTGTGTAAACTTTGAGGTCAATCGGACATGGTTTGATAGGTTTCGGCGTCGTTTACGGAATTCGGAAGTTTAGAAGTTCTTTAGGTTTGAATCCTGGTGTAATTGGGTGTTTTGATGTTGTTCTGAGTGATTCGAAGGTTCGACTAAGTTCATATCGGGTTATAGGACTTGTTGGTATGTTTGGTTGAGGTCCCGAGGGCCTCGGGGTGATTTCGGGTGGTTAACGGCTTGAAGGGAGTTAAGGAATTGCAGCTGAAGCTGCTGCTAATGGTGTAGCCGCACCTGCAGAGTGGGAACCACAGGTGCGAGTCCGCAGAAGCGAAGAAGGAGCTGGGCATGAGCCCCAGGTGCGAAGATTTTCCCGCACCTACGAGGGTCGCAGATGCAGGCAGATGGGCGCAGGGGAGAATTCAATGGGAGCTATCTCTGCTTCATGCCTAGCTCTCAACCTATTAACATACGAGTGTGTGACTGTTGGTAGTGGTGGAGGGGTATATTAGCTGGTTGTTTGGCTTTGTTTTGGCTGGCATTAGGCTGGGGAGTGATGGCCATAACTGGGTTGGGCTGGAAGGGTTGCACAACTTTTTCATGAGGTTTTGTGTTGTTCTTTTGGTTCCATTTTGGGATGTTTGGTGTCTCAAAGTTAGAAGACTCATTGAGGGAGGGAATGTGGATTGGTTTATTAAGGTTTTGAACAGTTGAGGGAGTTTGATTACCTAAATTGGTGATCAGAATTAGTGGCAGGAACATTTGTTGTGGTAGCAGGAAGGCTATCCTATTGGGTTAGCTTAGCTTGGACAGTTGGAACACCATTGACGACCACCTGTGTAACTGGTGAACAAGACGACATGCGATCGTCATTGTTTTGAGTTGGTTCTTGTAAATTGACTTGACGACTATCTTTTGGAAGACGTTGGGAAGCATGAACAATAGACTGCCCCTCAATTTGGTCCTTAGAGATGGCTGTGGCATTTTGTTGAGCACCTGGCATGATCGACTCTGCAGAAATCGATTTTTGCAAAATTGAGACGATTAGGTTGTTCTTGTGTGTGGTTTGAGATGTTAGAAACAATCTCTTCACCAACAGAAATCATTTCGCATTGGTTTCGATCAATTTGGACTGTTGGAACTCCATTTCCGGCCACCTGGTGCTCATCGAAGAGTCGCAGAACATCAAGGACGACGATTGGCACGGTAGAAATGGCTAAACTTTGGTAGGAAGCTGGTATTTGACTTGGAGAACAATCTCCATAGCTTGGAATCATGCAATTTGACCCAGAATTGGAATGGGAATGTTTTGAAGTGCCCAGGCAAAAATTTGCTACGATGATCCCTACTGTATTTTGAAAATCTATAGCAGCTGGGTTCGAATTTGGAGATGAAACCACTTGGAGGTTTGGCAAGGCGTGTATTTTGGCACTGGTCCGGTTGTTTTCCATCGCCTTATGATGGCGTGGTGGCCATAATGCCACTGCTGGGCTACTATTCACTTTTGTCGCCCTGTACGGAGAGCGTTTATGATTTTTGCGGTGCTGTTTGGCAAATGAAGCAGGGATCTAATTAGGGATTTGAGTTGGAAATTTGGGGGTTTAGGGCTTGGGAATTGGAGATTGAACTTTGGGGTTTTGGAGGGGCAATTGAGGTCGGAGTTTGATAAATTTGGTATGGTTAGACTCGTGAGTGAATGAGCTTTTGGGTTTTGTGATTTTCGTCGGGTTCTGAGACGTGGGCCCTGAGGGCCGGGTTGAGCTGATTTCGGATTTTGGGTTATATTTTAGTAGTTCTCTTGTGGAATTGATCCTTTTAGCCTATATTGATTAGCTCGTTCTGTTTGTGGCTAGATTCGGGGCATTTAGAGGCCGATTCTAGAGGCAAGGGAATTTTGGAGTAGGATTTCTATGCGGTTGAGGTAAGTAACAGTCTTAAATATGGTTTTGAGGGTATGAAACCCCAAATATTGGTATGATTTGAATATTTAGAGGTGACGCACATGCTAGGTGATGGGCGTGTGAGCGTGCACCGTGAGGGATTGAGACTTTGTCTTTTAGCAAATTGACTGCCTTTCATGTTAGAAACTATGCTTAGGCCATATGATATCACTGTTGGGACCCGCATCGATCGAACACTTGTTGAATTGACTGTTAATTGTTGTCTTGTACTCAGTCACCATCTTACTTGTGCATTATCTCAGCTCTCTCTCATTTCTTGTTGATACTTGTTGTATTCTCTGGTTGGGCTGATTATTGTGATATTCTGTGAGCCCGAGAGGCTGGAGAGGCTAGTGATTGAGATAGGGCCTCAGTGCTGAGCGGTAAGATATGTGAGCTATATTGGATTGGGTTGCACGCCGCAACAAGCCTTATGGCTATATTTATGTATATGGATAGAGTTGCATGTCGCAACAAGCCTTCGGGATATATATATATATATATATATATATTATGGATCGGGTTGCACACCGCAACAATATTGGATTGGGCTGCACGCCGTAGCAGTATTGGATCGGGCTGCACGCCGCAGCAGTATTGGATCGGGTTGGACGCCGCAACAGTTTTGGATCGGGCTGCACGCCGTAACAATATTGGATCGGGTTGGACGCCGCAACAGTATTGGATCGGGCTGCACGCAACAATAGTATTGGATTGAGCTGCACGCTGCATCAATATAACGCTTGGGCTGAAGGAGCCACACCGGAGTCTGTACACCCCAGTGAGTGGAGGTACCAATTGAGAATGTGTATTGAGGGCTGAGAGCTAAGAGTATGAGCTGTTGAGATGAGTTGAGTGACTGCTGCCTTGAAGGGCTGTACTTGCTTTTATTTATTGTTGCACTTAGTTGTTATATGTTGTTGTTGTGAAAATTCTGGAAGATTTATATCTATTTTACTTGAGCTCGAACTGATTTGACTTAAACTATCGGATTTGAAAGCATGTTCACTCTTTACTGAAAACTTTTGAAATGAACTGTATTTTTATAGCTCGTCACTACTTCTCAGTTCCATATTTAATTCTGTAACTTGCTGAGTTGGTTGTACTCATGATATACCCTGCACTTCATGTGCAGATCCAAGTGTGTACTGTTCTGGCGGTCGCTGAGTTCGTGCGCGGGATGATTTTCGGAGACTTACGAGGTAGCTGCCGGCGTCCGCAATCCTTGTTTCTCCTTTCTTATTATCTTTTCTCTTTTGTATTGGCATTAGGCACAAGCTATAGTAGATTGTGTTTCTAGACTGTTATTAGATGCTCATGACTTAGTGACACCCTGATGTAGGGCTATTATTTTTGGGTCTTTATGCCCGTTGTTATGTAAACCTTCTGTTAGATTAACTGCTTTAGCTCACTTCTGTTATATATTGAAATCATATTGAGAATGTCGGCTTGCCTAGTTCCACGATAGGTGCCATCACGACAGTTTAGGTATTTGGGTCGTGACATGACTATTGGTGGAGGAGCAGTGTCTTGGAAATCAACCAAACAGACATGCATCGCTCGATCTACAATGGAGCCTCAGTTTATAGCTTTAGATAAGGCTTGAGAAGAAGCTGAACGGCTTTGGAATTTCGTGGAAGATATTCCATTTTTGTCCAAACTAGTGGCTCCTATATGCATACATTGCAATTCTCAAGCGGCAATAGAAAGGGCTGGAAGCGTTATGTATAACAAAAAATCTTGTCGCATATGACGAAGACATAATTCCGTTAGACAACTAGTTGTATTGTTATAATTGACTACGTCAAGTCAAAAGATAATGTGTCGGGTCCGCTTACAAAAGCCCTAAATAAAGAGACGGTTGATAAATCATCGAAGAGAATGGGACTATGGCCGAGGATAAGTCACTATGGCGGTAACTCTACCTAGACGACTGGAGATCCCAAGATCTACATTCAAGGAGATCAAAGAAAGTCATTAGTGACGGTTCAACATTGTCAAATAAAATTTTGGTCTATTCTCGTGATGAGACAATATTCAGTACCAAGGATAAAACGTTAAGGCTTTTTAATGCTTTCTAAGTTTGATACAGAGTAAATCAAATAGTGTATCTATTGGATAATACGTTTAGAAATCACTTATATAAGTGTGAAGTGTAAGCCGCTTCAAGGAGAATTCTGTAAGGCCAGTTCTCTACGCACTTATGAACCAGGCGGTGTTCATGGCAGAATGAACACAACAATGAGAACCAAAGGCGGTCAAAGGGTTGATTGTGTGACCTATGGCGGTATAGTATACACAAAGCTCGAGGGTTCAAATATATCAAATCTACCGAGTGACTAAGTATATCCGACATAAGTTCACTATGAAAATCTCAAAGGGAAATCTACTTACCCAGATGCGATTAATCCTTTCTTGTAAATCACACAGATTTTCATGCATGTATATTTTCAGATAGCATTCCCTATTCATGTGGGGGATTATTGATTTTTTAATCTAATTAGATAAAAGGTGTGAATGAAAAATAGAGGAAAAAGATTTGGAGGGAAATAAAAAGTTTGAAGTTGTTTCTTTTACTAATGCACTTTGTCACTCACAGAAAAATGGAAAGAAATGTTTGTGCTTATATAAAGAAGCACATCTTCTAGCTCTTAAAGAGTTGAGAAGAAGTAATGCCTCGCGCCGTCGTCGTCATCTCTCACTCGGCCTGACTTCGGATTCACGGTTCCCAACGGTCAGATTTGCGACTAACACAATTTTAATTCCGGAGAACATACACCATTTCAAACGAACATGTATCTTGGCACCTGTTGAAACCCCATGTATTTTGGCTATAAATACAGAGGAGCAACTTCATTTTTCACCACCAAAAATCTGCAAAATCTCCCATCTTCTGTATTTCTGCATTATTACTTTCAAAGCAAAACATAAGCATAAGTGTGGTTTACTGTTATTTGTTAAGTTCGATGAAGTAATGTAATTTTCATTGCCGGTATTACAGAATTGTTGTTCCGTTCTATCTTGGGAGGGATTAATCTAATAACCTTGGGCAACCAATGAGGGGATTAAATTCTTAAGGAAACACAGTTTTCTGTTGGGCTCAGAACTTTATTTATTCCGTCTCTATTCTGTTTCTGTAGCTGTTTGTTTTATTTTTTGCAAAAATTGTTTTCGAACACAGGTTTATAACATTAGTTTCCAGAAGTTTAAAGTTTATCTTAATGGCATACGCAGCTCTTTTCTTCGAGGAGATTAATAATGAATACTAATCTGCGTGCGAACATAATCCTCTACATTTAAATCTATATATATATATATATGTGTGTTCAGATTAAACATATTTATATTTACACTTGATTGAAAGTTAAGTTATTTGTGAAGATAGAGCAATACGGACATATCAATTCCCACTTACTATATATATATATATATATTTCATTTTTTTTTCATTATTTTTAGTAGTGCGTAATAGAAATCCTAGATATATACTTAGACTATAAAATACATATGACTAGCTACCAGATAATGCATGGCACCGAGTAGCTCGTTGTAAAATAGCTAAATTGAACGATGTTAACAATCATGATTCTACGTACTTGACGATGGTATTTGGGTGAACAGTAAAAATCAAGAAATGACTCGTATGTCAACTTCCAATTCGAAGAAAATGATCCACAAATATTTCTTATGTCTTATTTATAGATCTTCTGTGTTATTTTATACCGATCTTCTATGAAATCGGTTATATAATTAGAATAATATTTGTGACTACAAAATTAAATCTCTTACAGTAAAACACTTGAGTATGAGATGTTTACTTTTGACTTATATATAATAAATTATTGTAATAACAGTGGAAAGAATGTTAAGATAATGACTAAAAAGTTAGTTCTTCAAATCAAAGTGTAACATGTGAATAATTTAATGAATTTAAAGTTGGTAGAAATTGTAAAAGTTATACCGAAATGAGATAGTGTCAAATATCAAAACGTAAAATGTAAGAAGTGTTATATGAAGTGAAAAGAATTATATATGGAAAGAACATATATGACAGCCTCACATTCAAGGGGATTATTTTAGACCCAAAATTGAAATTTTGTGATCATAGTGTTTTCACTTTATTGGTAAACCCCTGCCCCCATTCTTGACGTGCCTTTTCTTTCCTATTTTCCGCTTACATCTTGTTTTGTTTGATTGTTACCCATTGTATTGTATAATATAGTTATTTTAATTACAATATTTATTTTGATTGTTACATTAATTTTATTGCATCATATCGTTAAAATTGTCGTTACGTAACGATTAAAAGTGCCACTTTATGAAACAACGGATTAGGTGTGATAGCATCGTTACCTTGCTTTTTTCTCTCATCTTGTCCTTCATTTTTATTAAATAATCATAATTTATCCTTTACCATACTATTTTATATAATAATTCTACTTCGTGTCATATTTTTTCTTAGTAATGTTGCAAGGTTTATTCTTTATATTGTTGGTGTGTGATATCATGAAACGACGATAAACGATATAATTTATCCAGATATTATATTTATTAAACAATACAGTATAATACAATATGATACTTTATGAAACGATATTTAAAGAAAATTCCAAACAAGCTGTTAGAGATTACTCCTAATTAATTCTTACGCACTCCTTTCTCTATCGGTGTTATGTTGATGATGAATTGTCCACCAAGTTTGTCTTTTTTCCCGAGTAACCTTTATTAGTTTTTGGGATGAGAAAATTCCCTTTGATGGAACTAAAATTCTATTAAAACGTATTTATTTCGTTCACTTTTACTTGTCTACTATGATCTTTGCATATTCTTTAAAAATAATAGATGAAGTGTATAATTTACCATGATATTCATATTAATTGATGCATATTTTTAGTGAATTTGAGAAAATAATTTGAAATGAGTATTTAATACTATGGGTATAACAGGAAAAAAGAAATCGCTTTCTCTTGGTATGCTATAAGTGATAAGTAAAAATAAAAATCTATTTTTAAATAGTGAACAAGTAAAAGTGAACGGAAGGAATAGGTGAACTCTCGTCTTCTTTTTATTTTTCCCTCAAACGTCAAACATTAACAGTTCTTTTTTTCTTTAAAAGAAATTAAAAGAATATGTGAGAAAAAAATCATTAATGTTGCAATTTTCACCAACGGCTACTTCCTGTTGTTTTTTTCTTTCAAACCCCCCACCCCACCCCACAAAAAAGGTTTATTGTTAGAAATAAAAGTAGTTATAACTAGTTTTATGATTCCTTTGGTATTTGCACTAGAATAATGCGGGTGATGTACTTTTTCGTAAATTTTCTGAATATTGCGGACGTTATGCTAGATATGGAGTATCTTACGAAATAAGGACGAGGATTAATCTCAATACTCTCTCAGTTGGTCTCAATTATTTTTTTCCGAATACTGAGTTGGTCTGTTGTTGTAATTTTAGGTAAATAATTTTAGGACAGTTTGTAAACATTCCCTTTATTTAAAGAATAAAGAAAATACTACCCATCTTGTTTTGGAAAATGTTAAGGCTATCTTATTTAAAAGTAAGAGTTGACACTTGATAATGCACCACAAAAAATTGTTGTGGATTAAGAAAAGTTTCTTACCATTAACTAAATGTCTCAGTGAATATAAAGCTAAAACCCTATAGTGAATATTTATAGCCAGAATATAGATTAATGGTGTCAATGAATTTCGGACACCAAATGATTAAAAGAAGTTGACAATGCAATAGATTCGTTTATGAGTACCCAAAAACAAGAAACTCGCGGAGGCTCACGCTATACTAACTAGAAAATTCACAGTAATGGCACTGAGTTTCTGAGCAGTTATAAGTCCATGAAAAGTAAAGTGGTGACTCTACTATGGTAACAGTCTCTAGATGACTCCAGGGGAATGGAAGAGCCACTTAATTAATTATCTGAGGTGGCCTAACAATTTTTGCAACTTAATTAAAAGACCCGAAGAAGACTCCATTTGGGCTGAATGATGGAATCAATCATAAGAGCAATTAATTTCGAGAAAGATTTTTACCATACCTATATTACATATGCAACTTATTTATCCTTTCTAATCAAATTTTAACTTAATTACATGATCATATACAATTTATCAATTATATATAAATTGGTTTTAAATGAGTATTCTTTGATTGTAGTCTTTTAATTTAGTAAATTTCAGAAATATCCTCGCAATTACTTACTTATTGTCACGACCCAAAATCTCACCCGTGGTGATGACGCCTATCTCGATACTAGGCAAGTCGATAATGTCAATAAACCACAATTTCTTTTAAGTTTGAAATTATAATATTTAAATACAATACGAAATCCCGCAAATACTGATACGAACACTCCCCAAAACCTGGTGTCATTGAGTATATGAGCATCTAATGTGAATACAAGTTAGGAAAAAATACGGTCCATAACAGTTTGAGACCAAGTACAGTAAATAAGGAGATACGGAAGGAAAGGCAAGGTTTGCGAAACACGGCAGTTACCTCAGAATCTCCGAAAAATCAGATGTGCGGAAGAATCAACACCCGCTATGTCCGGGAATACTTGGTTCTGCACACGAAGTGCAGGGTATAGTATGAGTACAACCAACTAAGCAAGTAACAATAATAAATAAGAAAGTGAAGATAGTGACGAGCTATACAATTATAGTTCATTTTCAGTAATTTTAGCAAAGAATAGACATGCTTTCAAATCCGGCAGTTTAAGTCAAATTAATTTTACACAATTCAAGTTCATATAATCCGGATATAGATTTTTTCAGAAATTTCACCACAATAACAGATAGCAACTAAGTGCATCAACTAATGAAAAATAAGTACAGCCTCTCAGGACAACAATCACTCACTGGGCTCCCACCCTTCAGCACTCACACTCAATGGGTACCCGCGCTCACTGGAGGTGTACAAACTCTGGAGGGGCTCCTACAACCCAAGTGCTATAATCTGCACGGACAACTCATGTGCTGCACGGACAACTCATGTGCCATAATATAAATATCTGGATCCGCACGGCCAACTCACGTGCTATAGTATAATATAAGGATCTGCACGGACAACTCACGTGCTGCATGGCCAACTCACGTGCTATAGTATGATCTCTCACAATCAGGCCCTCGGCCTCACTCAGACATAAAGCTCTCCAGTCTCTCGGGCTCTCAACAATCATAAAATCATCCCAAACAACAATGATATGATACATCAATAATGAACAATAGAGACTGAGATAAAATAATCAAGTAAACTGTGACTGAGTACAAAACAACAATTTAAGCAGATAATTCAACATGTACACAACCTCTGTGGGTCCCAACAATACCAACATATAGCCTAAGCATGGTTTCTAGCATGACTTATAGTCAAATTTTCACAACACATAGAGAGCACATAACTATCAATAAGTTATTCAACTTTACAGTTTTCATGGGACAGACCAAGTCACAATCCCCTCGGTGCACGCCCATACGCCCCTCACCTAGTATGTGCGTCACCTCCAAAATAATCACATGACAAAAAATCCGGGGTTTCATACCCTCAGGACCAAATTTAAAACTGTTATTTATCTTAGAGCGTGAAATTCTTCACTCTGCTATGCCTTTGCCTCGCAAATCGGCCTCCGGATGCCTCGAATCTAGTCACAAATAATTCGTTTCAGTTAATGAAATTTATTGGAATTAATTCCATAAGAAAATGCTAATTTTCCATAAAAATCTGAAATTTAGCTCAAATATCGCATGTGGGGCCCACGTTTCGGAGCTCGACAAAAGTTACAAAATCTAGAAGCCCATTCAACCACGAGTCTAACCATACCAATTTTATCAAAATTCGACCCCAACTCGACCCTCAAATCGTCAATTTAAACTAAGAGGGTTTTAAAACTTTTCCATTTTAAATCACCAATTAAATGATAAAAAAATCATGGATTCGGGTAATTTAACCAATATTGAGTTAAGAACACTTACCCCATTATTTTCTTTGAAAAACTCTCGAAAATCGCCTCTTTCCGAGCTCCAATCCATCAAAAACTGAAAATGGGACGAAGTGTTTTACGTCAAATCCGTCAAAAACTGAAAATCGCCTCTGCCCAGACATTTGCTCTACGCGATCGCGGACTTTCTCACACGATTGCGATGTACAACATCATAGACCTACGCGATCGCGAAGCATAAACGCGTGATTTCCATTTCTGCCCCATTTCCTCTATGCGAACGCGACCTTCTTCACGCGTTCGCGAATAACAAACTTACATAGCTACGTGATCGCGTCCCGCTTCACGCGATCGCGAAACACAAAATATCACTGCCTCAAATTAACCCTACACGAACGCAGATATCCCCACGCAATCGCATAGAACAAAACCCCCACTGACCAACTAAGCCTACGCGATCACAGACACATTTATGCGACCGCATAGAAGGAAAACAACATCAGATATCAGAAAATTCCAGCAGCTGTTCAAGTCCAAATTTTTGATCCGTTAACCATCCAAAGCCACCCGAGCCCCTCGGGACCTCAACCAAATATACCAACAAGTCATAAAATATCATACGAACTTAGTCGAACCCTCAAATCACCTCAAACAATGCTAAAACCTTGAATTACACCCAATTCAAGCCTAATAAACTTTGAAATTTCAAGTTTCTACAAACGACTCCGGAACCTATCAAATCACGTCCGATTGACCTCAAATTTTGTACACAAGTTATAAATGACATAACAGAGATATTTGAATTTGCAGAATCGGAGTCCGACCCCGATATCAAAAAGTCAACCCCCCGGTCAAACCTCCAAAAAAATTCAACTTTCGGCATTTCAAGCCAAATTCTACTACGGACCTCAAAAATATTTTCCGGCATGATCCTAAGTCCAAAATCACCATACGGAGCTATTGAAATCATGAAAATTCAAATCTGAGGTCGTTTGCACATAAGTCCATATTCAGTCATTTTTTCTAACTTAACATTTTCAATTGTGAGACTAAGTATCTCATTTCACTCTGAAATCCTTCCGGACCCGAACCAACTACCCCGACAAGTCATAAAATAATTGTAAAGCATAAATTGAGCAGTAAATGGGGAAACAGGGTTATAATACTCAAAACGACCGGCCGGGTCGTTACATTCTCCCCCTCTTAACCAAATATTTGTCCTCGAACGAGTTTAGAATCATACTTGGAGTATCAAATAGGTATGGATATTTGCTTCGCATCTCCCGCTCAATCTCCCAAGTAGCTTCTCCGACTGGCTAGCCTCTCCACTGTACCTTCACTGATGCTATGCTCTTTGACCTCAACTTTCGAATATGCCGGTCTAAAATAGCCATCGGCTCCACATTATAAGTCAAATTACCGTCCAGCTGTACTGTACTGAAATCTAGAATATGAGACGGATCCCCGACATACTTTCGAAGCATGGATATATGGAACACTGGATGAACACCTGATATACTAGGTGGCAAAGCAAGTTCATAAGTCGCCTCTCTAATTTTCTTAAGTATCTCAAACGGCCCATTATACCGAGGGCTCAACTTGCCCTTCTTCCCGAACCTCAACACACCTTTCATGGGTGAGATCTTGAGTAAAACCTTCTCCCCAACCATGTAAACAACATCATGAACCTTCTTGTCGGCATAACTCTTCTGTCTAGACTGTGCCATGCGAAGCCGTTCCTGAATCACTTTGACCTTCTCTAAAGTATCCTGAACCAAGTCCGTACCCAATAGCCTAGCCTCACCCGGCTCAAACCAACCTACTGGAGACCGGCATCGTCTCCCATACAAAGCCTCATACGGAGCCATCTGAATACTCGACTGATAGTTGTTATTGTAAGCAAACTCCACGGGTGGTAGAAATGGATCCCAAGAACCTCCAAAATCGATGACACAAGCGCATAACATGTCCTCCAATATCTGAATAGTGTGCTTGGACTGTCCGTCCGTCTGAGGGTGAAATGTTGTACTCAACTGAACCTGTGTGCCAAATTCTCGCTGCACTGCTCTCCAAAAATGTGATGTAAACTGTGTGCTCCGATCTGATATGATGGACACTGGTACACCGTGTAGGCGAACAATCCCACGAATATAAATCCCATCCAACCGCTCTGAAGAATAATTAGTACCAACTGGAATAAAATGTGCGGATTTGGTTAACCGATCTACTATCACCCAAACAACATCGAACTTTCTCAAAGTCCGTGGGAGTCCAACTATGAAGTCCATGGTAATACGCTCCCACTTCCACTCCGAAATTGCAAGTCTCTGTAGTAATCCGCCCAGTCTCTGATGCTTGTACTTTACCTATTGACAATTTAAACACCGAGCTACATATCAACTATATCTTTCTTAATTCGCCTCTACCAATAGTGCTGCTTCAAATCCTGATACATCTTTGCGGCACCTGGATGAATAGAGTACCGCGAGCTGTGAGCTTATTGGAGAATCAACTCATGCAAACCATCTACATTAGGCATACATAGCCTACTCTGCATCCGTTATACACCATCATATCCAATAGTGACTTCCTTGGATTCACCGTGCTGATCCGTGTCCTTAAGGACAAGCAGATGTGGATCATCATACTGGCGCTCTCTGATGCGATCATATAAAGAAGACCGAGAAACCACACAAGCAAAAACTCGATGCGGCTCGGAAACATCCAATCTAACAAACTGGTTGGCCAAGGCCTGAACATCCAATGCTAAAGGCCTCTCTGCTACCGGTAAGTATGCTAAGCTGCCCAAACTCTCCGCCTTACGACTCAAGGCATCGGCCACCATATTAACCTTTCTGGGGTGATAGAGAATAGTAATGTCATAATCCTTAAGCAACCTAAGCACATTCACTGCCGCAAATTAAGATCCTTATGTTTAAACAAATATTGTAGACTCCGGTAATCTGTATATACCTCACACTGGACACCGTACAAGTAATGCCACCAGATTTTTAAGGCATGAACAATAGCTGCCAACTCAAGATCGTGGACTGGATAATTCTTCTCATGTACCTTTAAATGTCTGGACGCATAGGTAATCACCCTACCGTCTTGCATAAGTACTACGCCGAGACCAATACGCGACGCGTCACAATACACAGTATACGACTCTGAACCTATAGGCAACACCAATTCTGGAGCTGTAGTCAAAGCTGTCTTGAGCTTCTGAAAGCTCTCTTCACATTCATCCGACCACCTGAACATTCATCCGACCACCTGAACGAAGCGACGATAATAACCAGCAAAGCCGAGAAAAATCCGAATCTCAGTAACTAAAGATGGCCTGGGCCAATTCTAAACTGCCTCTATTTTCTTCGGATCCACCTTAATTCCTTCACTGACACTATATTTCCCAAGAATGTCGCAGAACAAAGCCAGAACTCATACTTAGATACAATACCCAAGTGTTGTGCATGCTCCTCCTGGCTACGTGAGTACACCAGAATATCATCAATAAATACCACGACAAATAAATCAAGATATGGCTGGAATACACTATTCATCAAATGCATAAATGTTGCTGAGGCATTGGTTAGCCCAAAAGACATCACAAGAAATTCATAGTGGCCATAACGAGTTCTGAATGCCGTCTTGAGAATATCTGAATCCCGAATTTTCAATTGGTGATACCTAGACCTCAAATCAACTTTGGAGAAAACCCTCGCTCCCTGAAGCTGGTCAAATAAGTCATCAATACGCGGCAAGGGATATTTATTTTTGATTGTAACTTTGTTCAACTGCCTATAATCGATGTACATCCGCATAGTACCATCTTTCATTTTCACAAACAGAACCGGTGCACCCCAAGGTGACATACTAGGCTTAATAAACCCCTTTTCAAGGAGTTCCTCTTTTAATTCTTTTAATTCAGCTGGTGCTATACGATATGGAGGAATAAAAATGGGCTGAGTGCCCTGCACCAAGTCAATACCGAAATCAATATCCCTGTCGGGTGGCATACCCGGCAGGTCTGTAGGAAGTACATACGGAAAGTCTCGCGCGACCGGTACTGAATCAATAATAGGAGTATCTGCATCAACATCTCTCACAATGGCCAAATATGACAAGCATCCCTTTCCAACCATACGTTGGGCCTTCAAATAAGAAATTACCCTGCTAGGAACAAAATCTAGAGAACCTCTCCATTCAACATTTGGCAACCCCGGCATCGTCAACGTCATAATTTTTGCGTGACAGTCCAGAATTGCATGACATGGAGACAACTAATCCATACCCAGGATTACATCAAAATCAACCATACCGAGTAATAAGAGATCCACTTTAGTCTCCAGTTTCCCAGTAGTTACCATACACACCGATACACACTGTCTACAGTAATAATATCGCCCACTGGTGTAGATACACAAACAGGTGAAACTAAGGACTCACAGGGCATATCCAGATAATGAGCAAAATACGATGATACATATGAATAAGTGGAACCAGGGTCAAACTATATAGCAGCCTCCCTGTGGCACACTAAAACAATACATGTCATCACTGCATCTGAGGCAACAGCATCTGGCCTGGCAGGAAAAGCAAAGAATCGAGCCTGATCGTGAAGCACAAATGCGTGATTTCCATTTTTGCCCCATTTCGTCTATGCGAACACGACCTTCTTCACGCGTTCGTGAAATACCAAACTCATATAGCTACGCGATCGCATCCCGCGATAGCGAAGCACAAAATATCACTGCCTGAAATTAATCCTACGCGATCATAGATATCCCCATACGATCGCGTATAACAAAACCCCCACTGACCAACGAAGCCTACGCGATCGCAGACACATTCACGCGATCGCGTAGAAGGAAAACAACATCAGATATCAGAAAATTCCAGCAGCTACTCAAGTCCAATTTTTTGATCCGTTAACCATCCAAAAGTCACTCGAGCCCCTCAGGACCTCAACCAAATATACCAACAAGTCCTAAAATATCATACGAACTAAGCCGAACCGTCAAATCACCTCAAACAATACTAAAACCATGAATTACACCCCAATTCAATCCTAAAGAACTTTGAAATTTCAAGTTTCTACAAACAACTCCGGATCCTATCAAATCACATCCGATTGACCTCAAATTTTGCACACAAGTCATAAATGACATAACAGAGGTATTCAAATTTTCAGAATCGAATTCCGACCCCGATATAAAAAATTCAACTCTCAGCATTTCAAGTCAAATTCCACTACAGACCTCAAAAAGATTTTCCGGACATGCTCCTAAGTCCAAAATCACCATACAGAGCTAGTGGAATCATGAAAATTCAAATCCGAGGTCGTTTACCTATAAGTCCACATCCGGTCATTTTTTCTAAGTTAAAATTTTCAATTATGAGACTAAGTGTCTCATTTCACTCTGAATTCCTTCCGGACCCGAACCAACTACCCCGACAAGTCATAAAATAACTATAAAGCATAAATTGAACAGTAAATAAGAAAATGGGGTTATAATACTCAAAACGACTGGCCGGGTCGTTACACTTATCCAGACAAACCGCAATCTTTCTAAAGGATTTTTCTCTTTCTCTCTTTAAAATCAATCCTCATTCTACACTGATTCTACAAGGTTTTTCATCTAAAACTCATAATTTTCTCTAACAACGGCGAAGAAAGGGATTATTTTTTTATCGATTTGAATTTTTTCATGGCTGGAGTTTGGAGCTTTTCTGGGCTTCCCCTTTTCTTGTTGGTGTTCCGTTGGGGGGCTAGCAGTAGATGGCTATTAGTTATTTTGATGGATTATTCGAATTGAAATTGTCAATAAATTAAATTTAGAAGGTGTTGGACTCTCCACCATTGTCAGCCGTTAAAAATATTCGAAGCTTTGAATTCGAATTCAGATTTTTAAAAAATACTTTTTGTTTGGATTGGGTGTTATTGCAAACGATTGAAAATATTCTATGGAGTTTATATCTCGATTTTGAGGGAATTTAGAGAAGATTAGATTTGATTTGGCTAGATTTTTAGATTGAAATTCAAAGAAGAAGCCGAAGAATATATCACATACAAAATATATACAAATTATATATAAAATTCATACAACAGACATATTATAAAAAATTTGGATAAAAATTGTATTTAAGTTGTATGATGTTGTAGTTGTATTTAACTGAGTAAGAATGATGTATGAATGTTGTAGATAAATTGTAAATAAGTTGTATGAAATTTGTTTTAGTATGTATGTTATTGTAGATATATAAAATTTGTAGTAAATTTATATGAAATATATTTATACTCCCTCCATTTCAATGTAGATGAGGTAGTTTAACTTGGCACAAATTTTAAGAAAAAAAGAAAACTTTTGAAACATGTTGTCCTAAAAGCTTAAAGGGCAAAGCTTTGTGGGGACATTGATATTTGTGTGGTTATAAAAGTTTTTTATTAAGGGTAAAGTGGGTAAAATAAAAAGTTTAAAGTTGAATTATTTTCAAATATAGAAATGTGTCATTCTTTTGGAACGGACTAATAAGGAAAATGTGTCATTTAAATTGAAACGGAGGGAGTAATTTGTATGCTGATGTACCATACATTATTATTTTTTTGTTAAAATAGGTAATTATGGCAAAGAGAGAGAAGAGTTATACTAACTATGGCTTAAAATAGATAATACACAACTAGAAGGAGTCTTATTTAGATGGAAGGACGATTTGAACTTCGTTCCCTTCAGTTATCCCCTTTTCCAAGCAAAGAATCCCCTAAATTAAGGTTCTAATAATAAATTGTATATAAAATGTAAGAAAAACTTGTTCAGGGTGGGTAATATACAAAACTTGGACAATTTTAGTAAATAAGTTTTAAATATTGTATAGGAAGAAAAACAAAAACCCTTTGGAGAAGTCTTAAATCCTAGGAATATATAACAAAATATAAACTTCACTCGAAGATTTCACAAAACCATGAAGGAAATATATATATATATATATACACACACACTTATCTTTTGATGACGTCCAAAACACACCTCGATAAGAGATATGCTACGGTCGTATGCAATATAATTTATCCGACTTATAGTCGAGGTCGAATTCCACATGGAGCTATGAAACGTTCTAGTTGACTCAATGTCACGACCTAGTTTCTCCCTCCATGAACTGTTATGACGGCACCTAGTCTATACGACTAGGTAAGCCTAATATTGCGAAAATGAAATGAAAACACAAGATAACGGCTAACAGCTAACAGATATAGTTAATAAGCAGAAACGGTGCCACTCAGCATATACAATAATCATTTCTCCCAAAACCTGGAATGTCGCCAGTCACAAGCTTCTAAGAGTTTCTACTGCTCTATACATTAATGTCTGAAGAAAACAGGGGGAGATTCAACACAAGGGGATAGAAGGGGACTTCGAGGTCTGCTGACGTGGGCAGATATACCTTGAAGTCTCCTGAAGCAGCAACCACGCAAATAGACTCGAGGCTGATAGCTAGTACCTGGATCTGCACACGGAAAACATGTGCAGGAAAGGGCATGAGTACACCACAATGGTACCCAGTAAGTGCCAAGCCTAACCCCGGTCGAGTAGTGACGAGATCAGGTCAGGGCCCTACTAGTATAAATATAATGAAATAACATAGAAAGAAATATTACAGTAAAATGAATATAGAAATCTAACAGGAATAGAATTCAATGTAAGCCAACAGCTCAGAACACAATAATAGCAATAGGGGATCTCCCGGGATACCGTCCCGTAGTCCCAAACGTAAATGTGCAGGGGATTTCCCGAAATACCGTTTCGTAGTCCCAAAGTAAATATGCAGTGCTGGGGGATATCCCGGTATACTGTTCCGTAGTCCCAACGTAAATATACAGTATATGGGAATCTCCCGAAATATCGTTCCGCAGTCTCAAAGTAAATATGCAGCTCAACCAATATAATTAATAGTTACAGCAAGGAAATCTACAGCTTAGACTAAGTTCACATCAAAGAAATCATGAAATTTTACTAAACATGCTGTACATAGTTCAAATAGCCAGTTAAAACACGTAGACATGCTTTTCTAATCTAAACAGGGTAGTTACACAAGCTAGTGTATTTCAAACAAGGAAAAACAGGTTATGATTTAGTGAAAACGGAGTTTTACAATAAATAGCCCATGTACGTACTCTTCACCTCACATACACGATGCTCATATATCAAACAGTACCAAATCCTAAGGGGAGTTCCCCCACACAAGGTTAGGCAAGCCACTTACCTCGAACCAAGCTCAAATTAACATGAAATCATGCTCTTGCCATGAGTATCCAACTCCGACTGGACCAAATCTAATCAAATCAATTACATAATGTAAATATAGTTACAAGTAACTAATCTAGCTAATGAAATCAAAGCTACGACAAGAAAATAGAAAAAACGCCCAAAAAGCCTCCCTGGGCCCGCGTCTCGGAATCGAGTAAAAGTTACAAATTATGAACACCCATTCACTCACGAGTCTAACCATACCAAATTTACTCAAATACGATACTATAATCTCGATCAAAATCCAAAAATTTAGCGTAAGAACTTTTCTCCACCTACCCCCCCCCCCC
>AWOL01S0018613.1:25634-59752 GCA_000715115.1 Nicotiana otophora
CCCACGTCTCGGAATTGGGTAAAATTCACAAATTATGAACACCCATTCACTCAAGAGTCTAACCATTCCAAATTCACCCAAATCCGATACCAAAATCCCGATCAAAATTCCAAAATTCGGCCTAAGAGCTTTTCTCAATATTTCCCCTATTTCCACCCCAAATCCAAAATTAAATGATGAAATCAAGCATAGATTAGTGGGATTTAATCATAAAGGAGTTAGGAATCATTACCCAATAACTTCCTCCGAAAATATCTCCAAATTTTGCCTTCTACCGAGCTCTCAATCATATTTTTTGTGATATGAACTCAAACCCTCATTTTTGAACATTAAATTCTGCCCAGTGATTTCTTAATCGCGATTGCAGAAACACCCACGCGATCGCGAAGAACAACTTCGCTGCCTCATAAATTTACTCTATGCGAACGTGTAAAACACCACGCGAACGCGATGTTCTAACTCTCATACTTACGCGATCGAGAACCATACAACGCGTTCATGATGAACAAAATGCGTGGCCCAGCTTTGGTCCACTTAATACTACGCGAACGCGACCTAGCCCACGTGTTCGCGATGCATAACCTAACAAACTTACGCGATCACGTCCCCGTCTTAGTGAAAGAAAAGAACAAACTTAGTTGGTCTCTCAGATGCTTTACGCGATCGCGATCCCTCTTACGCGATTGCGATGAAGGAAACCAGCAGCAGAACACCTCAAAAATTTGCTATCGTTCCAAGTCCAAAAATGATCCGTTAACCACCCGAAACTCACCCGAAGCCCCCGGGACCTCAACCAAATATACCAAATAATCCTAAAACACCATACGAACTTAGTCGAGCCCTCAAATCATATCAAACAATGCTAAAATCATGAATCACCCTCCAATCCAAACTTTAAGAACTTGAAACTTCAAAATTCTACAACCGAAGACGAAACCAACCAAACCACGTCCGATTGACTCCAAATTTTGCACATAAGTCATATTCAACATTATGGACCTACTCCAACTTTCGGAATTGGATTCTGTCCCCGATATCAAAATTCCACTACCTGTCCAAAACTCCAAAAATTCGACCTTGGCCATTTCAAGCCTAAATGAGCTACGGACCCACAAAACGCAATCCGGACACGCCCCTAATCCCAAAATCACCCAACGGAGATAACGGAATTGACGGAATTCTATTTCAAAACTGTCTTCACACAGTTTCAACTACGATCCAAATTCTAAGACTTAAGCTCTCATTTAGGGACTAAGTGTCCCAAAATACTCTGAAACTCAAAACAAATCTTCCAGGCAAGTCACATTAGTAGAAATAGATATGGGAAAAGCAGTAAATAGGGGATCAGGGCTCTAACTCTCAAAACGACTGGCCGGGTCGTTACACTCAATTGGTAAATAACCTAAGTTGAACAAAAATGGAAAAATATACTGTAACGACCTGGCCGGTCGTTTCGAGAGTTATAGCCTCATTTCTCCCATTTATGCTTCTTGTTGTATTATTCAGCTATATTGTGATATACTGAGTTAGTTGGTTCGGGTCCAGAGTGGTTTCAGAGTCAATTGAGACACTTAGTTTCTTTATTAGAAGCTTAAGTTGGAAAAGTCAACCGGCTATTGACTCATATGTAAACGATCTCGGATTTGAATTTTGATGGTTCCGTTAGCTCCATCAGGTAATTTTGGTCTTAGGAGTGCGTACAGAATGTGATTTGAAGGTCCGTAGTAGAATTAGGCTTGAATTTGAGAAAGTTGAAAATTCGACGATTTTGGTCGGCAATGGAAAATTTGATATCGGGGTCAGAATGGATTTCCGGGAGTTAGAGTAGGTTCGTGGTGTCATTTGTGACATGTGTGTAAAATATGAGGTTATTCGGATGCGTTTTGATAGGTTTCGGCGTTGTTTGCGGAATTTGGAAGGTTAGGAGTTCTAAGGCTTGAATCCGAGGGTAATTTGGTGTTTTGATGCTATTTTGAGTGATTCAAAGGCTCAACTATGTTTGTATGATGTTATATGACTTGTTGGTATGTTTTATTGAAGTCCCGAGGGGCTCGGGGTGATTCCGGATGGTTAACGGGAGGTTTGGGACATGGAAATGCAGCTGAACTGCTGCTTCTGGTGTTTTCCACACCTGCAGAGAGGGAGCCACTGGTGCGAGACCGCAGAAGTGCATGGGAGGTCACAGATGCGGGCAGTGTTGAGTTGGACTAGAATTGCAGGTGCGAGAAGGCGGTTGCATCTGCGAGCCCGCAAGTGCAAGACCTGGGGCGCAAATGCGGAAATGTGGAAATTGGCTGGTTCCGTAGAAGCGGATGGAGATGCACAGGTGCGCTCTTGCAGGTGCGAGATTTGGCCGCAGATGCGAAACTTGGGATTTGAAGTGAGTTCCGCACCTGCGATGGGAATTCCGCAGGCGCGGCGTCGAAGAAGCAGAAAAGGGGACTGCAGATGCAGTTTCACTGGGCAGAATGTATAAATAGAGGACTTTGAGATTTTTCCTCATTTCCACCATTTTTTAACTTGGACTTTAGAGCTTTTGAGGTGATTTGTGAAGGGGATTCAAGGCTATTCACTGAGGTAAGTCCATTGAGCCTAATTATCATTAGCTATGGTATTGTTCCGTTGATTTCTCATCTAATTAGTGGGGTTTTGAAGTGAAAATTGGGGGTTAGGGCTTGGGATTTTGGAGACTGTAATTTGGGAATTTGAGGGACCAAATGATGTCGGATTTTGATAAATTTTGTATGGTTAGACTCATGAGTGAATGGGCTTTCGAGCTTTCTAACTTTTGTCGGATTTCGAAACATGGGCCCGAGGGCCAAGTTTGAGTGAATTTCAGATTTTAGCTCTAATTTAGTAGTTTTCTTGTGGGATTGATCCTTTAGCCTTTATTGATTGTGTTGTATTACTTGTGGTTAGATTCGGGATATTTGGAGGCCGAATCGAGAGGCAAGGGCATTGCAAAGTAGGAATTTGCTCGGATTGAGGTAAGTAATAATTGTAAATCTAGTCCTGAGAGTATGAAACCCGGGAGTTTTTGTGTCATGTGACTATTGGGAGGTGACGCACATACTAGGTGACGGGCATGTGGGCATGCACCATTGGGGAGTGTGACTTGGTCCGTCCCGTAGGAACTATAAAGTTTAACAACCTGTTGTAGCTATATGATCCTTATGTGTTTTAGAAAGATCTACTGTAAATCATGCTAGATACCATATCTAGGCTTTATGCCGGCATCTTTTGGACCCTTAGAGGTCGTTTCTTGCTGTCCTCTCACTGTTTTGGTTGATAATCCGTACTCAGTCATGTTCATACATTGTTACATCATAACTCAGGCTTTATTATTCTATCTGATGCATCATGTCAATGTTGTTTGGGCTGATTACTTTGATTTCTGAGAACCCGAGAGACTGGAGATATTGATGACTGAGTTAGGCCGAGGGCCTGATTTATGAGGACATTTATGGGATTGGGCTGCACGCTGCAACATGTTTCATTGATTCTGTCATGATGGGCATTGATATAGCGCTTGGGATGAAGGAGCCTCTCCGGAGTCTGTACACACCCACAATGAGCGCGAGTACCTACTGAGTGCTGAGCGATTGTGAGGCATGAGTGATTATGAGACATGAGTGATTGCGAGGTTGGAGTGATTGGGAGGATTGAGTGATGTTTGCCCGAGATGCGGTATATGATTTCATCATTTATGCTCATAGTTGCTTTGAGTCCTTGTTTGAGAACTGTTGAAAGATATGTTTAATTGATTTTACTTAAACTTGATTTAAACAAGATGATTTGACTTAAACTTTGGTTGTAAAGCTTGCCGTACTTTACTGAATTTTGTGATATGAACTGTACTTGCATCTAGCTCGTCACTACTTCTTAACCTTTATTTACTTCCGTTGCTTACTGAGGTGGTGTACTCACGTTACTCCCTGCACCTTGTATGTAGATCCAGGCATTTCTGGCCATTGTAGCGGCTGCTGATATTTCTGTAGCTGATCATTGGAGATAGTAAGGTAGCTGCCCGACGATCGCAGCACTGCTTTCTTCTTCTCTATCTTCCCCTTAGTTGTATTTTTGGATTTTTCCCAGACTATGTTAGTCTTGTTATTATCAGACCAGTGTGTAGTAGTTACTCATGACTCAGTGACACCCCGATGTTTGGGGCTTTTCATTCTGCATTTCTATTTTTTGAGTGCAACTCTTGTTTCTTTTATGCAATTCAGTTATACAAAATGTCTTTTGGCATATCATTGAATGAATTATTGTAGTATTATGAAAATTGGATGGCCTAGTACCATCAATAGGCGCCATCACGACAGGTTTGAGTTTATACTTGGATTTGTGGATATTAACTTATGAATTAGATTCGACTAACTAACAAGAAAGTAAACTAGAAGTCGAAAATAACATAAGAAATTTGTATATGATAAAAAGGCCTAAGGTAGAGAATTACATGGCTAACTCTGATTGAAATCATGAAACTTTGTTTGACATTATTCTATGGACCTTGGACCTAAAGTTGTTCTCTAGAGTTTTCCAACTACTAACAATACCATTTCTAAACTTATTTTCCCAAAATAATCTAGATAATAAACTCATCCAATTCTAGGTCATAGTCGAATCATGATGTCCCCTTAACGATTCTAAATCGGGTTAAGTAATTCCTTAATTCAGCCTGAAATACTGTTGTTTGATTGACCCAACTTTGTCAATCTTTCCCAAGAATAGCAAGAAATAGGGCATAAACAATTGCGAGCTCAAACAATTGAATTCTTTAAAACCGCAGCCAAGCAAATAGAATAAGTATCAACGATTCAAGAATATTTACTCAAAATAATGGGTTCATCAATACCCTAGATTGGAAATTTATTTGCTCATGTTTATACTAAAAAACATAATGATTATTCTCAAAATAATTTCCATAGTAAACGAAAATAAGAAAGGTTGAGAGAAATTCTTCAAATCTTCGATTAGGATGGTTTTTGGACTCTTCCAAGCCCTTACTTGCTTCGAAAGTAGCGTTATCTTCTTTCCAGGTCGAGATCATCGCTGGGGAGGCAAAAAGAAGCTTTTATGTCATGTAAAAGTTTCTCCAAACACCAAAATTTCCTTATAGTTTTTGCCGAAATTTCTGCCCGTGCGCACCGTGTGCTCTGCATTTGACCTTGTCCAGATGAGCGCACACTGAGCGCACATTAGAATGAAACTGTACTATTTTTACATTTTGTCTTTTTCTTCAATTTGAGCAGGTTCTCGTCCCAAAACTTTAAAAATTTCTTCAATTCTTTTTTCAACTCCGTATCAACCAAAGAGCATCAATTAGGCATATTTTTGGTGTTTTAACCACTAAACTATTTAAGAATACATGAGAATGAGGTTAAACTACTATCAAAATATAGGGAATTATGTCAAATATCAATACCCCACACTTAGGCTTTTACTCGTCCTCGAGCAAAGAAGAGAAATAACTCAATCTTAACACATAAGCAATCAAAACCAGTTCAAAACTTCTCAACAAGCAGATTCCGCTGAGATCAACTATGAAATTCAGAGACCCTTTCTTTTACTCATACTCACACAACGAAAATCGAAACTTCGTGACCACACAAATTCTGTTATACCTCACAAGCAAAGAAGTGCCCCAAAACTCACACACCATGTAATTAATCACATAACAATCGGGTAATTACCAATTAACAACTCTCACACTCAGCAATGAATTTCACATGCACATGAAACAATACCATAAACTTGCCCATTTTTCCGTTATCCACTAATGTAGGCATCTCAAGTAAAGATCAAGTAGGACTTTTCTATGGTTGTGATGTAGGCTCAGAACATGTAAGATAATATGGACAACAATGACTCAACTCCCTATGGCACTATCATCACACGGTAGTTAAGTGTATTTCCTTTTTTTCTTTTTTGTTTGAGTAACATTCTCCCTTTCTAAATTACACACCAAATCCAAATATTTCCCATCATCACCATGTATTGTCAAGCCATTGGTCATAGTAGTCCAAACATAACCATCTTTGTATGGTAACTTCAAAACCAACAATGTCTTCTTGATGAACCCCCTACATTGCATACATATCTCTTAAGGTTGTGCATATATTTAATAATTGTTTAGGCATGTTCATAAAATTCACACTTTAGTTACACATCAACAACACATGATCTGTCACTAACACTGATTCATTCTTGCACTAAAAAGTACGATTGACATCCTTTTTTGTTTGTTTCTCACACTACTTTCTTCACGCACTAAGTACTTTCACAATGTTCAAGTGATGTGTACCGTTAGGGAATAGAGTAAGAATTTATGCAATTAACTTCACTGGCTAAGGGGCATCATTAAGCTATCAAAAATGAAGAAGGTGAACATGTCATTAGGCACAAAAGGAGTTATCTAGGGATAATTTACAGTTATAGGTAGGTCAACTTAGAATCGTGTGGTAGACAAATACGGCCTACAATCATTTACTACTTGAGAACTTCTTAGGATTTCGCCTCAAACAACAACCCGGGCAAGTTCTAGACTGAAATGTGACCGTAAAAAAGCTCAATTAGAATTCACCACTCTATGTACATGGAATTCAGAGTTCACCCAATTACCACCCTCAATATGCAAGCATGAGATAAAAAAGAAAATTCAAGCATACCTGGTGACTCTTAGAAAAGGCTGCATATCAAGGTTCCGAACTTCCCTTAAAATAATTTTTTTTTGAAGTGTCTAAAAATGCCCGGTTAAACAAAATAGCTTCTTGAGAAAGAACCATGGCATAGAAAATCCAAGAATAATAAAATATAAAAAAATAAAAGTATTCACAAGCAAGACTACTCCCACCACACACCTATGATCGTGTATTGTCCCCAATGCATGCAAATAAAATAAGTAGGGTGTAGAAAAACTTCCCTAAACTGTCACATCAGTTGTGGCTCTATCATCTGGCCTCGAGCCAGTAGAAATATCGCCAAGAGAGGTAGTAGCAGCAAAAGAGGTAGCAACGGTCACATCTCAGCATAGAATAACAAGAGACATGGGATTGAGAGTGAGAAATTGCAGCAAGGGGTGAAACCCTGCGTCGCGAGATCAACAAGTGCTCGAACTCTGCTGCTCCTACAAGTTTTACTGCTAATATTACAAAGCATAAAATTAGTACTTTTTCTTAACTTTTTTTCGTCATATATTTAATCTAAAACTAAAACTATGGTTCCTAATTTGTTTTTCCAGATATTCAATACTAAAGAAAAATTAAAAATTATTAGAAAGGTTAGAAACTTGGGGTGCATCCCAATAAGCGCCTTATTTAATGTCATGGCATGACGCGAGTCAATTTTATCACTTTTCTCTCCACTTGAAAGATATGAATTGGGAGCCTAACTTGGACTTAAGTTTGTGACCATATGTAACCACCCAACCGGTTATTTTGAGAGTTGTAGCCCCGTTCCCCCATTTACTGCTTATTTTGTGCTTTATTATTATTTTATGACTTATTGGGTTAGTCGGTTCGGGTCCGGATGGATTTCAGAGTGAATGGAGACACTTAATCTCACAATGGGGAGCTTAAGTTGGAAAAGTTGATGGTATGTTGATTTATGTGTAAATGACCCCGAAATTGAGTTTTGATGGTTCCAAGCTCCGTTGGATGATTTCAGACTTAGGAGCGTGTACGGATTGTGATTTGGAGGTCCGTAGTGGAATTAGGCTTGAAATGGCGATAGTTGAATTTTTGGAAATTTTTTGACTGGGAGTGGAATTTTGATATCGGAGTCAGATTCCGATTCCAAAAGTTGAAGAAGGTCCATGGTGTCATTTGTGACTTGTGTGCAAAATTTTAGGTCAATCAGACGTGATTTGATAGGTTTCAGCGTCATTTGTCGAATTTGGAAGCTTTAAAGTTCATTAGGCTTGGATTGGGGTGCGATTAGTGTTTCTGATATTGGTTGAGGTGATTTAAAGGTTCGACTAAGTTTGTATGATGTTATGGGACTTGATGACATGTTTGGTTGAGGTCTCGGGGGCCTTGGGTGGTTAACAGATCAAGAATTGAAGTTGGGAGACTGTTGCAGTTGAGTTTGCTGGTTTTTGGCTGATCTGGTTTCCTTATACGCGATCGTGTGGGAAGGTCCGCATCGCGTAGGATAAATGGGTCACTGATGGAATTTGCTCTATGAGTTCACGAGTAGAGGGCTGCGATCGTGTAGCTTTGGGAAGCAGTGTATCGCGGATGCGTCGGCTAGTCTGCGTTCGCATTGAGGACGTTAGGTAGGAGCTAGGACCACACGTGTTGTTCATCGCGAGCGCGCGAGGTTGTTCGTGATTGCGTAAGTCAGATGGTCTGTTCATCGCGTTCACGTGGAGGATTTTGCGTTCGCGTAGGGTTAATTTGTGGGTCAGCATAGTTGTGCTTCGTGATCGCGAGGTATGTTCTGCGATCGTGATGAAGGCATTACCGAACAAAATAAAAAGATTCAAAACGAGGGTTTTAAGTTCATATCACAAAATTGAATTGGGAACTCGGTAGAAGGCGATATTTGGAGGGATTTTCACGTGGGTGTTTTGGGTAAGTGATTTCTATCTAATTTTGGTTAATTTTCATCATTATGCCTTTGATTCTACTATTAAATTTGTGATTTGGTGTGAAATATTGGGGAAAATGAAGAAAAGTTCTTAGACTAGATTTTTGAGGTTTTGAATGGGATTTTGATGTCGGAGATGAGTAAATTTGATATGGTTAGACTCGTGGTTGAATGGGCTTTCAGGTTTTGTGATTTTCATTAGATTTCGAGAGGTGGGCCCGGTGGCCAGTTTTGAGCCGATTTCCGATTTTTGATTAAAACTTCGTATTTTCTTATAGAATTGATTCCTTAGCCCGTGTTGATCGTATTGTATTGTTTATGGCTAGATTCGGGGACGTTCAGAGGCCAATTTGCGAGGCAAAGATATATTGGAGTAGGGATTTTACTTGGATTGAGGTAAGTAACTGTTCTAAATCTGGTTCTAAGGGTATGAAACCCCGAATTTGTATGTTATGTGATTGGCTTGGAGGTGACGCACATGCTAGGTGACAGGCGTGTAGGCGTGAACCGTAGGAATTGGGACTTGGTCCATTCCATAGAAATTTTGAAGTTTAATAACTTGTTGCTAGCTATATATTCTCCATGTGTTATAAACATTTAACTGCAAATCATGTTAGAAATCATGTTTAGACTATGTGTTGATACTGTTGGAGCCCACAGAGGCCGTGTACATGTTGAATTACCTGTTATTTGTTGTTTGCAATCAGTCTTAGATTCTTCTTGTATATCATATCTCAGTCTCTATTATTCTTTGTTGATACATCATGTTATTGTTGTTTGGGCTGATATTCATGACTTTTGAGAGCTCGAGAGACTGGAGAGGTTGGTGATTGAGCTAGGGCTTGAGTGTCGTGCTGTGAGCGCTAAATATATATGTGGATCGGGTTGTACGCCGCAACGAGCCTTAGGGCTGTATATGTGTGGATCGGGTTGCGCAACGCAACGAGCTTTATCATTGTTTATATATTGATGGGATTGGGCTGCACGCCGCAGCGATATAGAGCTTGGGCAGAAGGATCCCCTCCAGAGTCTGTACACCCCTAGTGAGCGCAGGTATCTATTGAGTACGAGTGTTGAGTGCCGTGTGCTGAGATATTGAGAAACATTTAGTGATTGTTGCTCTGAGAGGATGCTCTTGATGTCATTATTGTTGCACTTAGCTGCTATATATCATTGTTTGGAAGTTTTTTGAAAGATGTTATTTTCTGTTTTACATGAATTTGATATGAGATAGCAGATTTGGCCTAAATTGTCAAAATTGAAGCATGCCTAATTTTTCCTATGTTGAAAATTACTGAACTTTGAACTATAACTGTGTAGCTCGTCACTATCTTTCAGTTCTTTATTTAGTATTGTTACTTGCTGACTTGGTTGTATTCACGCTACACCCTGCACTTTGTGTGCAGATCCAGGTATTTCCGGACACGGTGGGTATTGATACCTTGTGCAGCTAATCTTTGGAGACTTCGAGTTAGTTGCCCGGCGTACGCACCCCTTGTTTTCTCCTTCTCTATCTTTTCTTTTCACTGTTTCTAGTTTTGGACTATGTTAGACAGTTTATTCCACACTTGTGACACTTAGATACTCATGTACTCTATGACACCTCGATTTGGGAGTTGATATCCCGTGCTGTATTTTTGATCTTTCTTCTGCTTATGAGAAATTTTCTATTTAAACTGCTTTAAACCCATATTTGTCAAAAGTCTTAGAATCGTTTGTAAATGTCGGCTTTCTTAGTACCACGCTAGGCGCCATCACGATAGGTTAGAATCTTGGGTAATGACACGACGAGTGGCGAGGGGTGGTAAGTAAATGAAAAAGCCGAATGCATTTTGCTTCATTTTGTATTTCTTGGCTTTCATGTGAGGAATGTCATTTTGTCGTCTTGCGCCTTCAAACCTCTAAATGTACGGCTCTTGCATTTGCTATTTGCAATCCCTCATTGATTCATGTGGTTCAATTCCTATATCACCACACAACTCCAATGTCGAAAAATACTTGGAATGAGACATCAAGCCTCCAAATTGCAATTTTGCCATCCTCTTTTTCTCCCTGAACTAGAATCGGTTTTAACCATATGTTCAATTATGCATGTTGACTCTAATTCTAATTGTTTTCGGCATCGCCAACAAGCATGGATTCTGTTGGCAGATGTTCAATTCTTAATTCAATCTCCAAACTATTTTGAAGACTATTTTCCAAGAACTTTTCTAATGCTTTTTGCTCTTAGTTTCCTTCTTCACATAGGCACTTCATCATGAGTTTGAACTCTCCATTTTCCTGCTCAATTTTTTCCACATTCAAAGCCCTATATATGTTAAAATTAAAAGTAGAATCGTCATTATAACGACCCGACCTGGTGTTTTGAGCTCTAGCGCATTGTTCGACGGTTTGAGGCCTTGAGTAGCTTCACTTCATGTATTATGACTTATACCTGTGGTCGGAATTTAATTTTGGAAAATTTGGAGTTGATATGGAAAGAAAATTTCAAATTCGGAAGCTTTAAGTTGGAAGAGTTTACTAGGGTTTAACTTTTGAGTAAATGATCTTGGAATCAAGATTTGAAGGCTTCAATAGTTTCGTATAATAATTTTGGACATGGGCGTATGTTCGAGTTGAGTATCGGGTGATCCGGGGGCATTTCGGCGCTTAGTATGGAAAGTTGGTATTTTGAAGGCTTTAGAATTTCTCAAGTTTGATTTGAAGTGGACTTTGGTGTTATCGATGTCCATTTGAGATTCCGAGCCTCAGAATAGGTTAGTATCGTGATTTGTGACTTGTTCATAAATTTTGGCGTCATTCCGGAATGTTTAAGTATGAATCGAATGCTTTCATCAAAGTTTGAATGTTTGAAAGTTTAAAGAAAGGTTTTGACTGTCGATTTGTATTTTTGATATTATTTGGTATGATTTGAGGCCTTGAGTAGATTCATGTTCTGTTTTGGGACTGGTTTGGGTAATTGGACGGGGTCACAGGGGCCTCGAGTGTGTTTCAGAGTTGTTTGGGTTGTGTCGCACTCTTATTTGATGTTTCAACATTATTTCTTTGGGAATAAGGGCAATATATATTGATAAAACTACCTTTTATTTGTGATTGTATTGAACCATTAGATCCGTATCGTAATTACGGATCCATATCAACAAGAATCATCGAATTCAAATGTCGTATGAGAGACTTATGCCCATTTCTGTGTCGGACAAAATTGCCTGTTTATAGTGTGATGCTTTGTTCTTCGCGAACGCGTTCCGCGAACGCGAAGAAGGATTTCTGGGTTGACCGATCAGTGCGAAAAAATTTCTTTTCGTGAACGCGAAGGTATCCCGCGAAGGCGATGAAGAAAAATCATCTGGACAATGTTTTAAACCGAGAAATTTAGTATTTGGGGTATATCTTGAGTTCTAGAGCTCCGTTTGAGGTGATGTTTGCGACGTTGTTCTCGTCTCAAAAAGGGGGTAACTATATAACCTTTATTTTGATGTTTATCCATAATTATTTCTGTTGTTTATTATCTTTATTCGTGTTTTGATTGTAGAAATTGGGATTTTGAGTCCCAAAGTTGAGAAATGGTAAATCCTTGATTTGAGGGTCGATTCATGGACGAAATTAGATGATTTTCTGGATAAATACCATATGAGTTATGGGTAATATTTATTTTCAAACGTTTTTGGAATCCGGGCACGTGGGCCCGAGGGTCGACTTATTGACTTTTCGAGCAAAGTTAGAAATTGTTATAAATTGATTTATTATTAGTATTAGATTATATTCTTATTGGTTTGGCACATTGTGTGACTAGGTTTGGAGCGAGGGGCATCGGTTTGAGGTGTTAGAGTGGCGTTGGATCCGATTATGGAACTTAGGAGCGAGGTAAGTTTCCTGTCTAACCCTGTGAGGGGGAATTCACCCCGTAGGTGTTATATTCTTATGTGCTAATGTTATGGGAGCTACGCACGTATGAGGTGACGGGTGTCCGTGCGTATGCTAGAATTCTTGATTTTGTCCGGGTAGACTTAGATTTATGCCATGCTATAACTGTACTTTTTGAGTTATCTTTGCTCGTTTGATTCCTTTATTTCGCATACGACTTGAGATTAGACTTGCATAGGGTGATAGACTCGCCATTTTAGAGATGTGATGAGCTACTTGATAATCCACAGAATAATTTGTGCTTCCCTTATGAATTTCTCCCACGTTGTGCGTATTCATTGCTAAGTTTTCCTTAAATTTCATAACTCATATGTATATTCATGAGTGGGGTCAAGGACCCGTTTAAGCTTCTTATTTTATTGGGATCCAGCCGTTCGCCTCGGCAGGATCATGTACTAAACTCTTATGGGAGCGGGTCATTTGCCTCCGAAGTATAATAGATGCATCTATGGTTCGTGCCTCTCGACCCTCGGTAGTGCACACGTTATGATGGGATTGGGTCGTCCGCTTAGGAGTATCATATTCCTTTTGGGATTGGGCCGTACGACCTCAACATAATCGTGCATTATATTGATAGCAGTTTGAATATTTATGAGATTTTGCTTCCACTTACGCCTTGCATTTTATATGGTATTTCTTATTCATTTGATATTGACACTAGATATTTTCAGAGCTGTTGAGATAGAATATGAGATTGAGAAATTGACATCGTTAAAAGAAATTTTGGAAGATTGTGTTAGTTACAGAATCACCCCACAACCACTGTTGTGCTTTTTATCTGTTTATGATTTGCCATATTGATCTATTAGATCACTAGTAAGTGTCAATGTCGACCCCTCGTCACTACCTCTCCAGGGTTAGGCTAGATACTTACTGGGTACGCGTTGACTTACGTACTCATGCTGCACTTCTGCACTAAATGTGCAGGATATGACATGTTCATTTAGCGATTATCTTGGCACGTAGGTGCAGTTGTTGAGGGCACTATATGTGAGCTGCATTCCAGGCTACCCATCGTAGTCCACAGAGTTTCCATTGTACTATTTATCTTATTCTGTCTCATTTACATTGTCGTACTCCTTACTAAATTCTCATGCACTTGTGACACCGGGTTTTGGGGTATACTAGTTGATGCTTATGGTTCTGTATATTATCATTGTTTTTCATTTCTCTTATAAACTACAAATTTTTTACTTTTCGTGGATTTAAAAGTGTAAAATTTCCTTCCTTATGAAAATTTATGATTTCAAAAGTAATAAAATGAGTAATTAAATTGACCAATCACCATTGGCTTGCCTAACGGCGGTCTTAGGCGCCATCATGACCTATAGTAGATTTTGGGTCGTGATATCTTGGTATCAGAGGCTTAGATTCACTTGGGTCTCAAGAGTCATGATCAAGTCTAGTAGAGTCTTACGGATCGGTACGAAGACGTCTGTACTTATCTTCGAGAGGCTACATGGCTGTTAGGAGCACTTCCCTTATTGATTCCTTGTCGTGTGATTTGATTCCATTGAAGGTTATGCTTTCATTTCCTTTCTACTCAATCTTATGCGACGTGGATGGCTGATTATCAATTGGGCATCGAGGAGTTGTAATGGTACTGCAGATGTGGTGCAGGATGTTTCTCCCTGCGTATTCGATTGGGCTATTGTCATCGCCTTGTGGAGGGATGTTCTGTCATTTCGGCGCAATATTAGTGTTGCCTACGGTTTTGTTGCTACGTACAGTGTATTATGATTTTCATGAGTTGGTTACCGCGCATTGTTGGTATAAATAGTAGGGTATTTATTTGTGTCTCACAACAATTAATGCCTCATAAGGAGGATTATTTGGTCCATGGTTTGGAGGTTCGACATTTAGTTCAAGCGGAAAGGTAATCAGACTATGGATGTTCAGGCTTTGGTTGATGGAGTAATGAGACTTGATATTTTTGATCGTGGTGGAATTCTCATTTGTGATGTGGTTTCGTCTTCCTTGTTTGAACGCATTAAAGTTCCCCGGTGTTATAGTCTTCTTTGATTTTCCTTCGGGGCAGGGTGTTGTGAAATGATACCTGAGAAGCGGTTGTCAGAGGTGGAAGTGGGTAGCGGTTTCAAAATCGAATCAGTGTTTCTAATGCTGATGGCTCGAGAAAGATGATCTTCGAGGAGGCTTAGAGTTGGTAGCAAATTATTAGTTCAGGTGCTACAGAGATGGATTTTGATTTGAGTCAACATTTGGGTAGCGAAGGACGAGGAGGGACATAGTGGGAGGCATCTCGCGGTGGTTGAATTGCTAGCTGGTCAGGTGTGAAAAGAAGAGGTCGAGAAGTTGCATAAGGAGATGGTTTAACCGAAGTGGGAGTGGTAGAGTAGTGTATGGATTCTATGGCAGGATAGCCACGTACCTTGAGGAAGTTTAGAGCGATTTGGGAGTCATGGTGGAACGTGACTAGGTCTACGGACTTTATTTGGAATGATGGTTACTATACGGAGGAATATTGAATATGGCAGAGAGGAATTTGCTTGAAATGAAGAGGGGTTTGAAAACATGATTATCATTTCGGATGCAACATGACTTTGAGTTTGGAACGTATTGTCGGACTTTCAGTTGATGTCAATGGGGAATGAACAGACTCTTACAGCTGGTGGACGAGCACGGGCTCAGGAGGGTTTACTGATTTTGTTGTGGTTATACCAATGCAGCATCGTTGAAAGATGTCGTTATGGAATTCTACGGGTTGGTTATCTCTTGTGAGCAGGTTAGCAGTTGCAGAATTTTGATGAGTTTTCTACGAAGAGTTCTAGTTACTACCCGTCAGGAGGTCGAGTACGTGATTGTGGATGATAATTCGGGATGTTTTATGAAGAGTTTATGAAGAGTCTAATGAGAGATTTTGAGAGGTTTGGCGAGTTAATGGTGCGAGATCATGGTAATGGAGAAGGAGGAATCTTTGTGGATTCTACATTATGTGATGGTAGCTTAAAGCTAAGTGAGGGAGCCCACCATCTATGATTAGATCACGTGGTTATCTGCTTGGGCGGTTTCTGATTATCGGTGCATTGATGGATCAATTATGACTAAGAAAAAGAAAACATCGGGGGTAATTCAAGCAAAGAACTTATCAAATATGTGCTATATTTCGCCTATCGATTCATGTTCAGGTTTTGGGAAGAATCAGAGTTTATGCTTTTTGTGGATGTGATGTACAAGGAAAAGAATTCATCTGGTTTCTTCTTTGAGAGGGTGTCCATGTGCTAGAAGAGCATTAGAGTTTGATTATATTTGGGACCAGGTCAGAGTGGGTGACTCTCAACAACGATTCTAGTGGGTTCAAGAATTAAAGTGCAGTGCCTAAGGATTTTGGGTCCGTTGTGTAGTTAAGGATCGAATATTTGTAGTGGGCTATGAAAGAGACTTGGAGTGTTCTATGTTATCATCGGGTTTACGGTGCAATATTGGAGAAATGGAAGGAAACAACTTCAGATTCGTAGAGGATCTTACAGAATGGGTGTACCAGTTGGAGGTGCTATTGTGCGCATAAGGAAGTTATGAGATAGTTCATGGGTATTGAGACGATGTGGTCTTGTGAATTGGATCACTCGGGATGAGTGTTGTTGGATTAAGTTATATTTTGAATGGAGCTATTATTATTTCTAAGGCAAGTCAGGAGTAAATTGGAAGAAGTTGGGTCGGTTAGTAATGGTTGAATCAGCTTGATTGTGGCAATGATCAGTTCCTTCGGCGTGTTAAGTTATACATGTGGTTTGTGGTTGTACGTGCGGGCTTGACAACCACTATAATTTTATTCATTTGGGAGGTATTTGATTCAAATTGCCTTGTTTTGTAAATGGATTCTGGAAGAGTTATGGCGGTTTAGACCACGACTTCAGATTTGTATTTTCTGCGGTTATGGGAATTCGGTTGCGTGTTGCAATTGTTCTTCTGAAATGAGTGGAGTGAAAGGGGTTCTAGCCAATGAAGTGTTTATTCTACTGGTGGTTCATGGGTTATTATGAAAGTTTTGGACTCTCGCGTAGCGGCACGATAGGTGCAGTGAGCGGCATGGGAATTGGAAGTTGAGGATCACGGTTTCGACTCGTTGTTGATAAGAATGTCACGAGTTTGGATGAGCAGGGAAGAATTCAGGTGTTCTGAGTAAGCTGGAATTTTCTTTAGTGTCACCAGAGAACGATGTCCTGTGTAAGAGGCTTTGTGTACTGATTTGTAGATTCATGATTTGCTTTACTGAATTAGTACGGTTGGTGGTATGGAGGTGCAGACTTTGCTACCTAGTGCAGAAGGTTGTGGGAGCATATCCCACGGGGGAATTTGTATAAGTGTGACCTGTTAGTCACTTGATTGTTAAGGATTGAAACCAAGCATGGATATTATGGTACTATCGTTAATGTGAGAGTTTATGCCTGGAAGGCGCTCTATTCCTTTGGTTGTGAACTATTGGAATTTGTTTCGGATTGGGACGGCTGCTCGCGTGCGTCATGAATAGGTCCACCGTGGATCCTTGAAAGGTTGTACGCCTAGTATGAGATGATCAGAATCGGCTTGGGGTCCGTTGATGGGTCTAATGTGATTTGGTGCTCTACATCAGGTCGGATGTGTTCATTCAGCATATCGTTGCGTATGGAGGAGTCTTCGAGAGTTAGATGTTATTCTCGTCATCAGCTATTCCATGTAATACTCTATTGTGCCATGTGGGTTGTGAGACGACTTGATTATTCGCACATGTGTTGTGGTCCCGTGTAGCTTGTTGTGTTATATGAACAGGATGGCTCTCAAGATGCAGGTCATTTTATCGCACCTTAGTTGTGCTTGGGTTTTTTAGTGTATGGTGATATCCGTTCCCTAGGGCTGTATTTTTGCACTTGGTATGTGTGTGGTCGATATTCGGGTATTTCGTAGGTATAAGCATTTTGGCTTGATGGGTACTTCTTTATTTATTGTTATGTATGGATAGGGTGGCACGCCGCCACAGGTATGTTGTTTGGATCGGGTTGCATGCCACAATGGTATCATGCTTGGATCGGGTTGCACACCGCAATGGTATCATGTTTGGATCGGATTGCACGCCACAATAGTATCATGTGAGGATCGGGTTGCGCGCCGCAACAGTGAGATGTTGAGTACGGTTCCCTATATCTATCTTTGTGTATTTTGTTCCTCATTTTCTGAGAAGAGTTCATAGCATTTTTTGACCGTTTTATTCGTTGCGCGGGCCGATTAGTTCTTTTCCAGAGTTCATTTCTTCTTATGTATCACATTCGAGTTTGTAGCTTGTCAGTGCATTGATGGCGTCATATGAGATTTTTGGTGGTGTTGAGATGGCTTATTGCCCGACCAGCTCGTACTGGGTAAGACGCGATTATTGGACCTGAAGTCAGTGCAATCAGATTTATATAAGGTATATTATAGAGCAAATATCGTTATTCAGTTCAGAATGAGCTAATGGTTCTTGTCAGGAGGAGAGACTCCATGATTTGTTGATTTGGCATGTAGTTATGTGTTTCTCCACATCTCTTCCATCATGGCAGTATTGCGAGAGTTGGAACATGGCTTATATGTGTTATGAGGTGTATTGCGGGCAATAGGTTCGTGAAATTGCACCTATTGTGGTCAAATGATGTTATTATGGTCAAGCGGCTTATGTAGATTTTGGATGTTGGAATTTGGCCCTAAGGCTTGTTGGCTAAGGTAAAAGAGAGAATCTTCAGTCTAGCTTAAGCTAATGTGCTCACATGGGTTTTAGTGGCATGGGTAGGTGCATGAGGAGTTAAACATTGATTATGGGCAACTCCGAAGTAGTTCTTAGCACGTTCGAGGACGAACGTATGTTTAACTGGGGGGAGAATGTAACGATCCGATCAGTCATTTTGAGCTCTAAAGCGTCGTTCGGCGGTTTGAGGCCTTGATTAGCTTCACTTCATGTATTACGACTTGTACGTGTGGTAGGAATTGAATTTCGGGAAATTCGAAGCTGATTTGGAAAGAAAATTCCAAATTCGAAAGCTATAATTTGGAAGAGTTGACCAGGGTTTGCCTTTTGAGTAAATGACCTCAGAATTAGGATTTGAAGGTTCTAATAGGTGCGTATGTTGATTTCGGACTTGGGCGTATGTTCGGGTTGGGTATCGGGTGATCCGGGGGCATTTCCGCGCTTAATATAGAAAGTTGACATTTTGAAGGTTTTAGAATTTCTCAAGTTTGATTTGAAGTGGACTTTGGTGTTATCGATGTCCATTTGATATTTCGAGCCTTGGAATAGGTTTGTATCATGATTTGTGACTTGTGCGTATAGTTTGGCGTCATTCCGGAATATTTAAGTCTAAATCGGACGCATTCGTTGAAGTTTGAATGTTTGGAAGTTTTAAGAAAGGTTTCGATCATCGATTCATAGTTTTAATATTGTTTTAGTGTGATTTGAGGCCTCGAGCAGGTTCGTGTTATGTTTTGGGACTGGTTTGGGTAATTGGACGGGGTCCCGGGGGCCTCGAGTGTGTTTCAGAGGTGTTTGGGTTGTGTTGCACGCTTATTTGATGTTTCAACATCATTTCTTTGGAAGTGAACTATATTGGGCAAACATCCTTTGTTTTGTGATTGTATTGAACTATTAGATCTATATCATAATTACATAGCCATAGCAACAAGAATCATCGAATTCCGATGTCGTATGAGAGAGTTATGCCAATTTATGTGTCGGACAAAATTACTGGTTTATAGTGCAAAGCTTTGTTCTTCGCGAACGTGTTCCGCGAACGCGAAGACGGATTTCTGGATTGACCGATCAACGCAAAAAATTGCTTTTCGCGATCGCGAAGGTCTCTCGCGAAGGCGATGAAGAAAAATCATCTGGACAGTGTTTTAAACTGAGAATTTTAGTATTTTGGGCATATCTTGAGTCCTCGAGCTCCGTTTAGGTGATTTTCTCGAAGTTGTTCTCGTCTTAACAAGGGGGGTAAATATAGGACCTTTATTTTGATGTTTCTCCTTGATTATTTGCGTTGGTTATTTTCTTTATCCGTGTTTGGATTGTAGAAATAAGGATGTTGAGCCCCAAAGTTGAGAAATGGTAAATCCTTGATTTGAGGGTCGATTCATGGACAAAATTGGATGATTTTCTGGATATAGACCATATGAGTTATGGTTAATATTTATTTTTGAAATTCTTTGGAATCTGGGCACGTGGGCTTGAGGGTCGACTTTATTGACTTTTCGAGAGGAGTTGGGAATTGTTATAAATTGATTCATTATGAGTATTAAAGTATACATTTATTGTTTGCACATTGTTTGACTAGTGTTGGAGCGGCGACCATCGGTTTGAGGTGTTAGAATGGATTTGGAGTCGGTTATGGAACTTAGGAGCGAGGTAAGTCTCCTGTCTAACCCTATGAGGGGGAATTTATCCCGTATGTGTTATATTCATATGTGCTATATGTTGTGGAAGCTACGCACGTATGAGGTGACGGGTGTCCGTGGGTATGCTAGAATTCTTGATTTTGTCCGGGTAGACTTAGGTTCACGCTATGCTATAACTATACTATTTGAGTTATCTTTGCTTGTTTAATTCCATTATTTCACGTACAACTTGAGACTAGACTTGTATAGGGTGATAGACACGCTATTTTAGAGATGTAACGACCTACTTTATAATCCGCGGAATAATTTGTGCTTCCCTTATGAATTACTCTCGCATTGGCCTTATTCATTGCTAAGTTTTTCTTATATTTCATAACTCACATGCATATTCGTGAGTGGGGTCAAAAACCCGTTAAAGCTTCTTATTCTAATGGGATCGAGCCATCCGCCTCAGCAGGATCATGTACCACACTCTTATGGGAGCAGGCCGTTCGTCTCGGCAGTATAATTGATGCATCTATGGTTCCTGTCGCTCGACCCTCGACAATGTACACTTTATGATGGGATCAGGCCGTTCGCCTTGGCAGTATCATATTCCTTCTAGGATCGGGCCGTAGGACCTCGGCATAATCGTGCGTTATATCGCTAGCAGTCCGAATATTCACGAGCTTTTCCTTCCACTTATGCCTTGCATTTTATATGATATTTCTTATTCATTTGATATTGGCACTGGATATTTTCTGAGCTGTTGAGATAGAATACGGGATTGAAAAATTGACATTGTTAAAAGAAATTTTGGAAGATTGTGTTAGTTACATAATTACCCCACTACTACCGTTGTGCTTCTTATTTGTTTATGATTTACCATATTGATCTATTGGACCACTAATAAGTGTCGATGTCTACCCCTTGTCACTACTTCTTCAGGGTTAGGCTAGATACTTACTGGGTACGCGTTGATTTATGTAATCATGCTGCACTTCTATACTAAATGTGCAGGATCTGGCAGTTTCATTTGGCGATTATCTTGGCGCATAGGCGCAACTGTTGATGGAACTATATGTGAGACGCATTGCAGTCCGCAGAATCTCCATCATACTATTTATCTTATTCTGTCTCATTTATATTCTAGACAGATATTGTATTATTATTTTACTCCTTAGTAAATGCTCATGCACTTGTGACACTAGGTTTTCCTTTTCCTTCTTCTTGTTGCTGGACATCTCGTTCATACACATCTTCTCTTTATTTCCCGGACCTCTAGTGAGTTATAGATTGAGTTCGAAAAGGTCAAATCTTTGATGATTCCATCATCTATGATTGAGTTGCAAAAACTTCTTGATATGTATCCTACATCTGAACCGAATTCTTTCTGGTTAAAAAATCTCCTTCTAGTTGCTCTAGAACAATTAGGAGATTCTCTAGAATAAATATAGGGTTCTGGCGGCAACATGCTTGGTCCCACTTATGAGTTTCAAATCAAACTTACGGTTCTGTATATTATCATCACTTTACATTTCTCTTATAAACTATAAATTTTGTACGTTCCTGTGGATTTAAAAGTGTAAAATTTCCTTCCTTACTAAAATTTATGATTTTGAAAGTAATAAAATGAGTAATTAAATCGACCAATCACAATTGGCTTGCCTGACAGCGGCGTTAGGCGCCATCACGACCTATAGTGAATTTTGGGTCGTGACAGTTAAAGTGGGGTTTCGGAAAAGGGAAGAAAAAACAAGCACAAGTGCCTAAATGACCATTTTGACCACCACACCTATCGCATATACTCCACTCATATATTTGAGATTGTGCGCACAATCAGCCTCCGGGAGAATTTAAACAATTTTGCCATGAGTGTGGTCCTCCACAATAAGGACACGAGTCATTAAAGTAAGAATAACTGCCATCCGACCAATTTTTATTATGTGATATCATTTTTAAAAAGTTGAGAATAAACAAGAAAAATTAAAAAAGAACAAACAAAGATAAGAAAAATGACAATACAAATATTCACAAGTTTGGACCAAAGCACCTATGCTTACATCCCAAACAACCGAAACACTTGGTAACTTAAAATAAAAAAAGTTCAACTTTGAACACTTAGCAATTTTATTTTATCAACTAAAACTTAAACTGTTAGTTCCCCGGCAACGGTGCTGTCACGACCCAAAATCCACTATACGTCATGATGGCGCCCAACATTGCTGTTAGGCAAGCCAACGATGATTTAACAACTTAATTATTCATTTTATTATTTTTGAAATCTCACATGAATCTTGTTTGGTGGAGACGCAAATACGTTAAAGTCGTAGATAAAAGCAATTTTAATATTATACAAGTAAAAGCATATCAAGGTTAAGCAAACCAAAAATGAATTCTACAACATCCCAAAACTTGGTGTCACAAGTGCACGAGCATTAACTAAGGAGTACCATAATAATACAACATTTGTCCGATATGTAAGTAAGACAGGATAAAGTAAATGGTACGAGGGAGACTCTGTGGGCTGCGATACGCAGCCTGGAATGTAGCTCACCATAAAGTCTCCTCAGCACCTGCGCCTACGCGCCAAGATGATCACCAAATGAACCTGTCAGATCCAACATATTTAGTGCAGAAATCAACGTGTACCCAGTAAGTATCTTGCCTAACCCCGGCGAAGTAGCGACAAGGGGTCGACATCGACACTTACTAGAGGTCTAATAAAGCAATATGATAAATCATAGGCATATATAAAGCACAACAACAATGATAGGGTAAAACAGTAAGTTACATAATCCTCCAAAAAATTCCTTTAAAGATATAAATTTCTCAATCTCATGTTCTATCTCAACAACTCAAATATATTAAGTGCCAGCCAATAATGGATAAAGAATACCATAATAATTCCCAGGCATCAGTGGGAGGAAAAATCTTGTAAATGTTCGGACTGGTAGCGATATAACACACGATTATGCCGAGGTCGAACGGTCCGATCCAGAATAACGTGTGCACTGCCGAGGATCGAGTGACACGAACCATAGATGCATCTACTATACTGCCGAGGTGTTCGGCCTGCTCCACAAGAAATGAAGAAAATCATCGAATTACGAGACATGTGCTTATAATACAGTACATGAAAATAAAGTGAATATAACCTTTACCGTTTCTCAAATATTTTGCCAACAACTAATATATATTCCTAAATCACTTACAATTATAACTTCACTTAATTAAGCTAGAAAAAATGAGTTCAAATAATTTAAATATTACATGATAAAGTCCTAAGTCTACCCGGACATAAATATGCTTTAGCTACATATGGACTTTCGTCACTTCGTGCGTACGTAGCACCCACAACTAGTAGCACATAACAATTACATCACCTAGGGGGTAATTTCCCCATCACAAGGTTAGACATGAGACTTACATCGCTTCGAAATCTGATAACCGGCTCCAACGCCTCTCTAAAACCTCAAACCAATGCCCATCGATCCGAAACTAGTCAAACAACGTGCAAACCAATCAAAATATACCCAAAAACTCATAATTAATCAATTTATAACAATTCTCAACACGACTAAAAAATTCAACAAAGTCAACCCCCGGGCCCACGTACCTGGATTCAGAATATTTTCGAAGATAAATATTACCCATAGAACCACAAACTCAATTATATAATTTCTTCCTAATTTTATATCTAATTTCGTGGTCAAAATCCAAAAATATCATTTCTAGGTTTTCTTCCAAAATTTTCACAATTTCTGTCAAATTTCATGTTAAAATCCATATATAACCCATTAATTTTCTCGAAACAAGTAGGAATAACTTACCTTATGATATATGGCGAAAATGATCTTCAAGAATCACCCCAAATCGTCCCACATGTGCTCCAAGAACTTAAAAGTGAAGAAATGAGCTCAAAATCCCGAAATTAGATGTTTAATACACCTACCAGGCTTCCTTCTTCGCCATCGCGGTCATATGCCATGCTATCGCAGTTAACAAAAGTTCCAGCAACATTTCCTTCATCGCGATCGCGGCAAAAATCCCGCGATCACAATGTACAATTTGTGTTTTCTTCTTCACAGACACATTTCAGTATAATGGCCATAACCTTTTGTACACAATTTAAAATGATAAATGGTTTGATTTTTTGAAAACTAGATTCAAAGGGATACAATTGTTGTTTTGGATCATCTCCAAATGTCTTATAGATTGCAAGATATAAGCTTCCGAAGTCAGACCACTGACAGTAAAAATTCCTTCTATGTGATCGCGACCTTCCTTCAGTGATTGCGATTCACAAGACCTGGAACAACACTTTACTCTTGGCAATCGCGGCCCAAACCTCCTCCATCGAATTTCACACCCTCAACACCAGTTATCAACAGTTTCAAAAGGCCTAAAAGTGGTCCGGAACCACCCTAAAACTCACCTGAGGTCCGAAGAACTCCGTTCAATCATTCTAGCAAGTTTATATACCGTGTGTAAACTTGTCCGAAGGCTCGGAACACAAATTACAACATCAAAACCAAGAATTAAAGATCAAACTCAATTTTTTAAACTCTCTTAACTTTCAAACCTTTATCCTTCGCAGAACGCGTACGTAAACGTTCCGGAATGATGCCAAAATTTACATGCAAGTCATAAATCACGATGCGAACCTATTCCAAGTCTCGGAACCCCAAACGGACATCGATAATACCAAAGTCAACTTCAAACCAAACTTAGGAAATTTTAAAATCTTCAAAATGCTAACTTTCCATATTAAGCACCGAAATGCCCTCGGATCACCCAATACTCAACCCAAACATACGCCCAAGTCCGAAATTATCATACGAATCTATCAGAGCCTTCAAATCTCGATTCCTAGGTCGTTTACTCAAAAGTCAAATCTTGGTCAACTCTTCCATCGTAAAGCTTCTGAATTTAGAATTTTCTTTCCAAATCAACTTCAAACTTTCCAATTTTTGATTCCGATCACACGTACAAGTTATAATACCTGAAGTAAAGCTAGTCAAGGCCTCAAACTACGAAGAACAAGCTAGAGCTCAAAACGACTGGTCGGGTCGTTACAAGCGCCAAAATTGATGATGTTCAAAACGCACCTCGATAATAGATATGCTATGGACGTATGAAATATAACTTACCCAACTATAAGTCAAGGTCGAATCCCACAGAGAGCTATGAAGCATTCTAGTTGACTCAATTGCTAAATAATCTAAGTTGAACAAAAAGGGACAAATATACTTGGATTTTGTGGATATTAGCTAATGAATTAGATTGGACTAACTATGAACAAACTAAACTAGAAGTCGAGAATAACTTAAGAAATTTGTAGATGATAAAAACGCCTAAGGTAGAGAATCCCCCAATTGCCTGGCTAAATCTGAATGAAATCCTGAAATTTCATTTGACATTATTCTATCAACCTTGGATCTAAAATCGTTCGCTAGAGTTTTCTAACCACTAACAACACTATTCTTGAACTATTTTTCAAAAATAATCAAGATAATAAATTCGTCCAATTCTAGGTCACAGTCGAATAATGATGTCCCTATAATGATTCTAAATCGTGTTAAATAATTCCTTAATTTAACCTGAAATACTGTTGTTTGACTAACCTAACCTTGTCAATCTTTCTCAAGAATAACAAGAGATAGGGCATAAACAATTGCGTGCTCAAACAATAGAATTCATTAAAAACCGTAGCCAAACAAATAGAATAAATATCTATGATTCAGGAATATTTATTCAAAACCGCCTAACAACGGGTTTATCAATACCCTAGATAGGGAAGGTAGCTACTCATGTTTATACTAAAAAACATAATGACTATTCTCAAAAAAATCTCCATCTTAACCGAAAATAAGAAAGTTAGGAGAAATTCTTCAAATCTTTGATTAGGATGGTTTTTGGACTATTTCAAGCCCTTACTTGCTTCGAAAGTAGTGTTCTCTTCTTTCTAGGCCGAGATCGTCAGTGGGGAGGCGAAAAAAAGCTTTTATATCATGTAAAATTTGCTCCAAAGACGAAAATATCCTTATTATTTTCGCCCAAAAATTTCTGCTCGCGTGCCAGGCTGGCGCCGCGCGCGCACCATGCGCTTTGCATTTGACCTTGTTCAGATGAGCGCACACTGAACGCACATTAGAGGGAAAACGTATTGTTTTTTTGCACTTCGTCTTTTTCTTCAATTTGAGCAGATTTTCGTCCCAAAACTTCAAAAATTTCTTGAATTCTTCTTTCAACTCCCTATCAACAAAAGAGCATCAATTAAGCACATTTTTGGTGAGTTTTAACCACTAAACTATTCAAGAACACTTAAGAATGAGGTTAAAGTAGTAAAGTACGATCAAAATATGGAGAATTATGTCAAATATCATCTTTACTTTAGATTATATCATTTTCGTGGGATATTCAAGGATTAATAACTCTTAAATTGTATATGGGATGACTAATATTGTGATATATTTGTCATGGTGATGAAATTTTGCTACTCTCCCTGGCATGTTATAAATATTTAACTTGTATGTAAATGCAACCATGGGACATGAATAGCTGATTTCTTTTTGATTTGTTATTGTGAGTTTTGAGTGATACCTGTTTAGTAGTACTTTTATTTTTCCTCTGGCATGGTATTGATTCTAAAATTTGGATAATACATACGCAAAATCGAGAATCTTAAAGATTAAATTTTTATTGAGATGTATTTTCTTTCCACGGTGAGTTTTGAGTGATACTCATTTAGTATCTTTTTGCTCTGGTATGTTGTTCATTTTTAGTAAATAGATAATTTATTTTTTTAATTTGTCCTTATGGTGATTTGAGTGCTATGTTTCCCTTTGGCATTTCAGAATTTGGGGCATTTAGCTTCTGGAAGCTACTTCTATGTGTGTTACTGTCTCAGAATTATGGGGGCTCAGGTATTGTTATCAGTACATGAAGATGCCAGGAACTGATCGTTGGTTAAATTGTCTTTGATTTACCAATATCTATTTAAAGTATTATCTAGCGATAACCTCTGCCATATAAATAGGAGTAGCGATGGTTGGAAAGGAACATATTATGGATGCATCACATGAAACTTTAAAGAAGGTTTCCTATTAAGGTTTCCTATTAATATATATAAAAAGATAGGGCTTTCGATATATATTTAAAAAGAAAAGGTTGTCTGTTTACGTCCCTCGATTTTAACATTACTATTTTCTATTTTTTATTTTCTTTCTTATTGGTATTCACACGTAACGATTTACATGAATTATTATGAGATTAAGATTCAATTATATTTTGATTTTTGTTATTTGTCACGACCCAAAATCCGCTATAGGTCGTGATGGCGCCTAACACCACGGCCAGGCAAGCCAACATTTGATTTATCAATTTATCTACTCATTTTATTACTTTTAAAATCATAACCTCCATTTAATTAAATAATATGAAATAAAATCTACATGGTGATATGATAGTAATTATGTGAACCACCATACTAAACATCTTGTACGAACCCTCAAAACCCGGTGTCACAGTGCATGAGCATCAACCAGGAATATGATAACATACAACATCTGTCTGGAATACAAATTAGATAGGAGAATGTAAATAACTCTGTATGCTACAGATTCGTAATATGGAATGCACTCACCGTAAGTCCCCGCAATAGCCGTGCCTCTGCGTCGACAAGACCACTAGACATATATGTACCTGCACAAATATGCAGCAAGTGTAGCATGAGTACGTAAATCAACACGTATCCAGTAAGTATCTAGCCTAACCTCGAAAAAGTAGTGACGAGGGGGTCGACTTCGACACTTACTATGGGTTAACAAAAAAATACCGAAATTATAATTAAGCATGAAATATATAAATACAGCTGAAAACTCAATAACACAAAATAAATAAACAATTCTTTTACTAATAGTAAATCCCAAATTATTTTTCATCATTTAACAAATTAATCTCTCAAGCCAATGAAACAATATCAGTTATAATTGGGCTCCAAGAATTTTTATGCACGAATTATGTCGAGGTGGTACGACCCGATCCAACATACAAATATATAAGTTGCGCACTGCCGAGGGTCGAATGGCACGAACCATATATGCATCTATTCAGCTACCGAGGCGTTCGGGCCGCTTCACAAGAAGATAAAATACTTTATAAATAACCGATTTAAGATTATTAAGAGGCTAATATTTAAAGAAACACCATTTCTCATTAACAGTCAAGTAACCCGTCCAAAACTCAAGTAAATGAAATTTGACCTTTTATGATTCCTTTATCAAGTTTCAATATGATTTAAGCAATTAAATTAGCAAGTAGGGTGCAAACATCGCGAGTATAACATGACTTGGGTCCTAGACTATCCGGACATAAGCATAATTGGTAGCTACACACGGATTCTCGTCACCTCGTGCGTACGTAGCCCCCACAAATAGAAGCACATATTAAATCAATTCACCTATAGGGTTAATTCCCTCTTACAAGGTTAGAAAGGAGAATTACCTCGCTCCGAAGTTCCATAACTGGTTCCAAAGCTTTTCCAACAACTCAAACCGATGACCATCGCTCCAAAACTAGCCAATCAATGTGCAAATTCATAAATATATACTCTAATACTCATTATAATTCAATTTATAACAATTTTCATCTTCGCTCGAAAAGTCAATAAAGTCACCCTCGGGCCTAAATGCCCGGATTTCGAAAATATTTGAAGATAAACATTACCCTTAACATCACGAACTCAAATATATAATTTATTCTCAGTTCCATGCCCAAATTCATGGTCAAAATCCAAAAATACCAATTTCTAGGTTTTTCTTCAAAATTTCAAATTTCTACAAATTTTCATGGATAAATCCATATATAACCTTTGTATTTGACTCACAACTATTAGAAATCACTTACCTCATGATTGACGATGCAAAATGGTGCTCCAAAATCGTTCCTAGGTCGGCTCCCATGGAGGAAATAAGATAAAAATGGCCAAACTCCCGATTTTTAAAAGAACACTGCCCAGTCTGACTTATTCGCGAACGTGGCAAGTCCCTCGCGTTCGCGAAGCAATACCAGCTCCAGCTCAAAAACTCCCTTTTCGCGAACGCGAGTCACTGCTCGCGAATGCGATGCTTTACCAGGCAAAAGTTTGCGAATGCATTGCACCCTTCGTGAATGCGAAGGCTAAAATTCCCATAGGCCCAGTTTCTCCTTCACGAACGTGATGCCGCAATCGAGAACGCATAGCTCAAAAGTCAGCAGCCAACAGATCCTTCTTCGCGAACGCGGGAATCCTTTTGTGTTAGCGAAGAACAAAATCAGACACCAGACATCACCCACCACAACTCACTCAAACGTTGTTCGAAACCATCCCGAAAAATACCTGAGGCCCCCTGGACCCCGTAAAATCACGCAAACCAGTTCCATAACATAACACGGACCTGCTCGAGGCCTCAAATCACATCAAACAACATCGAAATCATGAATCGCATCCCAATTCGAGCTTAATGAACTTTAGAACTTCAAACTTCCACATTCGATGCCGAAACCTATCAAATCAATTCTGATTGCCTCAAACTTTGAACACAAGTCATAATTGACATTACAGACCTACTCCCACTTCCGGAATCGGAATCCGACCTCGATCCCAAAATGCCCACTCTCGGCCAAACTTCCAATAACCTTCAACTTCCAACTTTCGCCAAATGACCCCGAAATGACCTACGGACCCCAAAATCCACATCGGGACGCGCTTCTAAGACTAGAATCATCATACAGAGCTATTCCCATGCTCGAAATCCCAAACGGACATCGATAATATTAAAATACACTTCAACCCAAATTCATAAAATTCTTCCAAAATGTCAACTTTCCACAATAAGCGTTGTAACGCTCCCGGGTCATCCAAAACCCAATTCTGGCATACGCCGAAGTCCACAATCATCATACGAACCTATTGGAACCTTCAAATTCCAATTGCGAGGTCGATTACTCAAAAGTCACACCTTAGTCAACTCTTCCAACTTAAAACTTCCGAAATAAGAATTTTCCATCTGAATCAACTCCTAACTTCCCAAATTCAATTCCGACCACATGTGCAAGTCATTATACCTGAAGTGAAGCTACTTAAGGCCTCAAACTGCTGAATGACATGTTAGAGCTTAAAAGGACCTGTCAGGTCGTTAAATTAATAGCTATGTTTACCTGTAAAATAGTACAATTGAATTTATAAATAGTTTATAGACAAGTGAATTAAGTTGATCCTAAATTTATAGATGAATTAGATGAAAATATGATACTTAGACTTGAGATATAGATAAAATAGCAGAAACGGTAACCGGGAGCTGGGCTTTTGGGCACAATAACAACGATATTAGTAAACAAGAAGATAAAATTATATTGAGCTTTGAACAGAATATAGCGTATGTTTGTCAGGAAAATCATCCACTTACAATGATAACAAAGCTTACTATCTATAGTTGTACCTAGGGAACAAGGTCCTAGGATTAAGCCCCTCTTTAATGTCAATTATGAGGTCCGTTGAAGAACGTATAACGACAGGCAATGAGTGCCATATTCCTTGTAACTGACGCTGTACTTAATGCTATAGAATATTCCTCATTTAATGCTACTAGGTGGCAAGCATTTATTTCATCTCTATGAGTATTATTCTCCTCGGTAAGAGACGAGATCGTCGCCTTCAACTTCAACTGTCTTCTGTCTTCGGATCCACGTGTCACTTCCTTATGCGATCATTTTATGTAAACATATTTTATCCTATATAGATAGTCCCCTTGCTTTCCGGTGGCGTATTTGGCGGGAAATTCACTTACCCTCTCTTAAAAGTTTTCTGATGGTTGATTAGACGGACGTCTCTCCGCATCTAATTCCCCAAAAACGCGTCATCCCATGATTTAGCATCACTTTTACTGGTTATCAAGGTAATTATGATCACGATTTTAGCCGCCTATTTCTTCACTTATACGCGTCAAACTTCTTCATTCACACTTTATAATTCTTCACACTTTCTCAAACTCTCTTCATTTAACTCGTACTCTGTCTCCAACTATACTTTAACTTTCTTCATAGGAGAAAAGCTTTTCCTTCTTTTCTAATACAGAATGACTTCTTCTTCTAAAAACCTTAGTTCATCAAATAACAAAGGCAAAGCCGACGAGGATGTTCCTCCTATGGTGAGCACCATAATTCCTAGAAATGTTGTCACAACTAAAAACTTCGAAGATAAATTTCCTTCTGCTAGCCCTCGTACATGGGCCATTAGAAGATACCTTTCTTCCATCCGTCCTTCCAGTATTCCTGCTGCGAAGGAAGACTGTCGTTGCTAGGATTTAAACATTATCGCTCCTAATCTGGTGGAGCGGGTAACCTTACCCATGAAGGGTTTTATGTACTTTTATACGTATCCCTTCACTTTCGGAGCGTTTTCTTTGAGTGGAGAGCTTGACTCCGTCATCGTGAAGTTCTGTCACCGTTACCAGGTATGTTCAGCACAAGTAAGCCCTTTCACATGGAGGATAATCGCTTGTCTTCGGTGCATGTGCCAGGAGACGGGAGAGGAGCTATCCTTAGCTCAAGTTATGAACCTCTATTTCCCCAAGATCTTCTGTGGGGAATGATAAATTTCAGCAAACGTGGCCACCATACTCTGCTATCTAGCATGGATGATGACAACGATCGTGGGTGGATGGAACAGTTCGTTGCAGTTTCCACTAATGATACTATTCCGGTAACGACTCCATCCTTTTTGAAATCATGGAACCACACTTGTAAGTTCCTTGTTTAACCTTTCTTGTTTGAGAACATCTCATATAATTATTGACCCTTCTTATTTCGCATGTTTCAGCAACTCGATGGGTACCACCTAGGGTTGAAGGCTTGGATCAGTGGGTCCAGAAAATTTTGGATGTCACTACGCCTGAGACCCGCACGTGGAAAGAACTGGCACTTAAATACGGGTGGAAGGCCAAATATCATGGTAACTTGGACACACTTCGTCTTTACTTTTTGTGTGAGGAAGTTGATTAATCCTTTCTCTTTTTGCTAAATTCAGGTCTACCCCCGGGCTCGGTGATCATCCCCTAGGAGGATGGTTTGGCTAATCCTGCTGATGTAACGAGGCTGCTTCAGGAGGCGTTTACTCGAACATGCATCTCGAGGCCTACTTCAGGTGTGAGTTTTTCTTTTCGGAGTCCCCGACCGGAGAGCAAGTAAGAAAAAAAGAGACGTTCCTCTGGTCGGGAAAAAAAAATAAAAGAACAAGGAGTGTCGTGCCCGAATCGTCTTCAGATGCTGTGGTGTCGAGTTTCATTAACTCAACAGAATGCTCAATCTGTTGAGTTAGTTACACCGACCGAGGACGATGCCTCGGCGCTCTGTGTAGAGTTTGAGATGGTATAAAATGCCAACTCCCATTGCCGGATCCCAGTCACTGCGCCCGGTAGCATGAGCTGAGTACTGGGTCCCTGCCATGTTCGGTTGACGACCAACCAACAAACAACATTGTGTTTGCTGCAACTGCTTATCACCCTTCAACGCCATCAGCTTCATCTCCTTCTTCACCAACTCTTCCACCAGTAAACGCTACATCATCTCCACCGGCCGCATCTATTCGTGAAGAGGATTTTCCCCTCCCTAGTCCGTAGTTTATGGGAACTTGGGGCAAAATTATGCTGCCCCCTCAGAAGATCCATAAAAAGAAGGGGGTGTGTTACTCTCTTGGTCTCTACCGAAGCAATCTACTGTCCCGGCCAACGGAAGTTGCTAACTATCTTAAGCCTTTGGCTTCAGAAAACGATAGGGAAAATATACAAGCTCTCTCTCGAGAGTGCTTGTTGAACAATGCTATGAATAATGCCGCCGCGGTATATTCTTCTCTTCCTTCGTTATTTCTATTACCTTTGATACAATATTATTCTGAGTTTGCATTTTCTGTTTTGTAGGCCAATTTCCTTGCTTCTGAGGGCTTCCAAAGGTTGATTCGAGATAAAGAGGTACTTACCTCTGAGCGGGATCAACTTTATGCCGAGCGGGACCAAACTACTGCTCGCCTCTCATAACTGGAAGCTAAAGCTGCTGAGGCTGTTGTGTTAAGGCTCGATTTGTTACACCCCATATTTTTGTACGTCAAAGTACGCCATAAGTAAATTGATGAAAGCTCAGAAATGAGATGTTACATCCCGCATTTTTGTACGTTAAATTATCGTCGTAAGTTAATCAACGTAAGCTCGGGAATGAGATTATTTTGGGATTATAAGTATTATGCTATTTCAAACAAGTGATAAGTAAATTCGTGAAGGTGAGAGGGTAAGCAAATCGAAGAAAATAAATTTCGTCGAAGTTTGACAATTTGAGATAAAATACAGTCCAAGCTATAATATCCGGTATTTATGAACTAGTGTCGTACAAGGTACTACATGACCATAATAGTAAGGTCTACAAAGTGTGTTAAAAGTGAGTAGTATTTTAAGTAATTTGAGATAATTTCTAATTATGTGAAAAATTAGATAATTATTGTTTAATGAGGAATTAACAAACTAATTAAGGAAATAAGTGGGTAATTATTGGATAAGGAGTTAATCCTAAACGTGGCATCCCACAAAGTCACAAAAATGTGACTCTTAAAGTTCACATATAGGTGGTATATTTAGAATAATAGGTTACCAAGTCATCCACAAGAGTGGGGCCCATAACCACAATATTAAAATACTTTCTCATATGCTTATACTTATACTTGCTTACGGATGAATCTCAAACCAAAAGAGTTTATATGAAGTCCTCAAAAAAAAAGTAACGAATGAAGCTCAAAAATTCGTATGAAAATGCAGCATGCGTGAAATCACAGTTCTAAGGGAGTACGATACAATCTTTCCCAAGAATATCATACGAATTTTCCCTAATTCAATCTTCCATTACGTGTTCTTCGCAAAAAAATGTGTGTTAGAGGGATTGTCAAAAGAATCGGTTAAGGTATGTTAAGGCTATCCCTTGTTTCCTTTTGGCATGATGCATACGATACAAATGAACGAGCAAATGCACAATTTTCATAAATGACTCTATTCATAGAAATAATATAGATGCTTATGTTCTTGATTCCCCATGTGTCATATTATTCTATCATATGTTCATGGGTCTCAGAAAATACGTAAGTTGATAAAGTTTATATCATGATATTAATCAAAGGCATAATGGTCTTATGACACTCCGAAAGCTTTTATTGATGTACTTCTCATGCATTGTATTTATTTACATTG
>AWOL01S0018613.1:60651-70717 GCA_000715115.1 Nicotiana otophora
GTTGGTATACGTTGATGATTTTGCCCACAGTGGCTGAGATGATATGATGGGATGCCTTCAGAGGCTTGATGATGTTATGAACACATGTACCTATGCACGACATGACATTCATACGCATATGCATGACACTATAAGTATTACATGATTTTACAGAGTTATCCAAACTTACATGTCGAGTCTTTTACTCCATATTTCTCTCATGTCTATTGTCTATTATTTACTGATTTTCATTCCTTACATACTCGGTACATTATTTGTACTGATATCCATTTTGCCTGGGGACGCTGCGTTTTATATCAGCAGGTCCCGATAGATAGGTCGAGAGTCCTCCAAGTAGGCTATCAGCTCAGCGGAAGGTGTTGGTGCGCTCCATTTGCTCCGGAGTTGCTTGTTTGGTCACTATAATTTAGACGTGTATTATTTTTTATGACAGGTCCCTGTCCCGACCTTTATGATACATATGTATTCTTAGAGGCTTGTAGACAGATGTCATGTATACGGATACTTGTATGGCCTTGTCAGCCTATACGTTAAGTATATAATGGATCACATTGGCCTTATAGGCTCGTATGTCACAGGTATGAGTTTCTATATCAGGTTGGGTCATTCTATGTTGGGTATTCCCTCATGTTTACTGTGGTTATCTCATGACGCCCCTTCTGGCCCACTTTCCTATGATGATGTAATAAGAAATATATATTACGTTGGTACTCGGTTGAGTAAGGTACCGGGTGCCTGTCGCGGCCCATCGGTTTAGGTCGTGACAAAAGTGGTATCAGAGCAGTTCTGTCCTAGGGAGTCTACAAGACGTGTCTAGTAGAGTCTTATTTATGGGTGTGTTTTGCACCATACTTATAAGCAGGAGGCTACAGGGCATTTAGGACTGTCACTCTTTTTTCTTACTCTAGATCGTGTGGTAGAGCTCAGTTGTAAGAACTCGATTTCCTAAACTCTATCTTATTCATAATACGATGATGCCTACATACCAGAAAGATGGTTGGTAAGAGATATATCTATGGAAGAGTTGAGTCAGAGGAACTTGATTTTTGCATCATGCTTATGATTGATAAATATGAGGTATTCAGTAGATCGTATGTGTACTAAGACGTGTGAGCTTCTGGAAAAGGATCCCTAAGGCATGATTATCTATCCACCCATATGGTAAAAAGCAACGAGATAATTAGAAGGTAGATACAAGTTTTAACAAGTAAAACAAGCAAGATGAAGAAGGGTACGCGGTATTCAGCTAGTGAAGATTATCATTACTTACCACTCAGGAAGGGAAATATAAGCATTTTGAGTTACCTTCAATAGTAACAGAGGTATGTATAATTAGTCACTCCCATCTCAGTTATGCTTCATGGGAGCCAACAGATATAGTTTAAGAGAAGAACGGGATATCAGGATCCAGCTAGGGTTAAAGTAACCCAAAACGTTGGATGGATTTTTTGTGTTAGTTGACGTTTTCGAAGGATATTGCAACAACAACAACAATCCAGTATAATCCCACTAGTGGGGTCTGGGGAGGGTAGTGTGTACGCAGACCTTACCCCTACCCTGGGGTAGAGAGGCTGTTTCCAATAGACCCTCGGCATCCTTCCCTCCAAGAACTCCCCACCTTGCTCTTGGGGTGACTCGAAATCACAACCTCTTGGTTGGAAGTGGAGGGTGCTTACCATCAGAGCAACCCACCTTCCCAAGGATATTGCAAATGTGCTAATAGATCTCTTTGTAAGACACCCAGATGGTGCACTCTAAAATAGTACAACTAGATATGAGTACTACAAAGATAGGCACTAGAAGCCTTGAAGGGATAAATATTACCTTAATATGGCTCCCGTCCCTAGTAGAGAAAGAATGTTAGGCAATTCGAAGAGCAATGGATGGAGCAAGGGGAGCTAAAAGCAAAATAATGTCTTATTCGAGTTTTCAGAATAAAGTGATAGACATAGATGATAACGGGAAATAAGAAGAGAGTTAATGAAGCATTATGAGTAAGATGTGATACATGGAGGACAATCGTAGATAAAAAAGATGACAATATTACAGAGTCTATAGTCAAGTGAAGGAAAATACGAGAGGGACAGGCCCTGAGGCAACAAAAGAGTATAGGTCATAAAGTCATATCCTTATCTCGAGAAATAAGTTTGTGAGTCTAACGTGGTTACAAGAAGGAAAAGTTAGACCCCAGAGTAAAAGAAATCAGTATGAACTGGTGAACAAGATAAACTAAACATGAATTACGGACTGAGTGATTTGATAATAGTCGGCATCATGAGAATTTTAGAGATTGCATTCCGGCGATAATAGAATGGATGAAAGAAGAATAACCTTTAAAGGTCATTCAGGAAGATGCTTAGCTAAAGCAAGAAATGTGAGAAAAGTTAAGCTTAAGGGACTGTATGTGCTAGTCACACTAAGTGTCACCCTCATGAGTAAGGAATTTCGTTATCCTTGGTGCAGAAGGATTACCGCAATGCGAGTAAGGATTATCAATGATGTGAAAAGACGACAAAGATAAAGGGGTAAAACATCTATAGGTAGATCATCGTAGCTCTAAATCTTAGTACTTCCCTAAAGGGGGGAATATGGAGTGATGTGGCATTAAGTCAGAATTAAGTGGTTCTAGTAATCATGGAATGGTAAAGGAAGAATACAGTAAAAGAAACGAAAAAGGAATGAGATTACACTTATTCAGATCCTATAGATATTCTACGATTCCAGAACATTATGCAAGCACGACGTCAAAAAAAGGAAGTAAGGGTTCCTGCCCGGAGTGTTATTGATAAATAAGTAGCTAGTGTGAGAGGTAAGTTAAGACAAAAGAAATAACCCAAGAAAGATTACGCGAAATACTGATATGAGAATGGGCCAACGAGTAGTTAGTAGTTGATTCAGGAAGAGCCTAGTCGTGGCTAGACAAGAGGTTACAGTAAAAATCAGCAGATCATGCAAGATAAACATAGTGAACCCTAACATGGAGAATTCAGTCTCGCAGTTATGACATCGTGACCCTTGAGAAATATTCAGATAGGAGTTGAGTAGTTAAAGGTATCGTATGAGTGTTACGGAAATAAAAGAGAGTGCCACTGGAAAGACAGTCAAAATATCAGTTCAGAAGCAACCCTACAAGCATAAGGGCGTGGAGGTAAGTAACTACGGATAATTATAGGCGAGGAAGGACATCAAAAATTCCGTCGATGATCCTCCCTAAGTACTACAATGAAAGACTAGCTGAGGAAATAAGGAAGAAGTCTTCAACCTAACCATAGTAATTTGAAGAAGAAATGGTCATATAAAAACAGTCTCACTACAACATTGTATGTACTCCCTAAGACAGTGGCATCTATCGTGACTAATGAAGAGGAAGTAAGTGATATTCGAGATCATATGGGTTACATGCGATTCTAGTATTTGTGAGCGCCAAGATAAGCCAAGTATGCACACAACAAGGGGCAGAAAGACCAGGAAAAGTAATAGATTACGTTTAAAGAAAGCTGAGAAGGAACAAAATGAATTATTTGACCAATGATCCAAAGTTAGTTAAGTTATGAACGCACTTGCGATTTCGGAGTATACATATATATTGACAATCATACAACTGTAGAAGACTCCGATATAAGTTAAAAGGAAGAATTGAGTCCAAGTCATAGACAAAGGATTGAATTGTTAGAAGATTATATCCTGGATATTCCATAGAGTCCATGAAGGGCTAAAGTAATAACTAATACCATGAGCCGCAGATCGGAAGATAGCTTAAGCCTACATAAAGGTTGATCAGAGGAAAGAGGAAACTAAAGAGTTACATTAACTAAGTAAATCAGGAGTTTGATTATTGGCCTAGAAAATTATGGACATCGTGATTGAGAGTATTGAAGAATCACTCTTAATATCAGAGGTACAAGAGAGACAATACAGTAGCCATATTCTATAACGGCTCCACGATAAAGCCAGTTAGAAGAGTACCAGCCTCATAAGAAATCATTATGAAGCTCTCACCGGATTGTGTATGCACCAGAGGTGCAAGTATTATAATAGAGCTTCAAGTTGTGGATGTGAATTATACCTATGTGGAAGGAAGGTTATGAAAGAAATAAAAGATGTGATGCGAGATTTTAAGGAAAGTAAGGTAAAGTGAACAGCATACGAGATACTTTAGTGCAGAAGGTTGTGAATGGTCCATACTTCAGATAGAAGGCTAGAAGTGCCAGGATTCAGTATCCGAGAGTGATAGCGGCATCGTAAGAGGCATATCTTCCAACCTATGGTTTCTAAGTATCGAGAGGTATAGCTAAGAAAGTAAAGGGGATTTAGAGACGATATGATGTTTCGCTTGATATTCCAGAATAACACAAGGAAAGCTATGGTGCAAGCAAGTTAAGGGAAGATTGCGAGTAGTATAAATAGATATGTGTAGGTCACAAGCTAAAGTATGGTAAAGCGACAATGTTTTAGGAAGACAGGAGTAAAAATAAAAAAAAAAGGCAAGTGTGAAGATAGCGAAAATGGATAAGTCCTCGGGGTTAAGCCCTTGAAAATAATAGAGCTGATGGTTTCTCTAAGTTATGAAAAGTTCAGTATAGCCTGAATGAACTCAAAAGAGTCTAAGACTAATAACATTTAGAAGAGATGGAATGATTCCTTGGTTGTAGAATAAGGGTGTAATTGTGATAAATAAAGGATGACGTTTGGACCTTCGATTGAGTAATGATTCGAAGAGGATTTCATGAATTGTACGGAATTAAAATACCCACGTAAGGTGAATCACATTGGGATGCTATAAAATACGATTATTGAAGTACAATATCGCCCCTAAGTGGATCAGGAAAATCACTTCAAATGTTCCACGATGCAACGTAAGCCCTAGTGGCAATATATTACGTAAGAAGTTTTAAGTTATCAATGGAAGATTGTTGATCAACATTGAGGTGAATCATCAATGGACGGGTAAAAGTTGCAAAGTACGAGATGAGATTAGGCCATCAGTCTTAAGATGAACAGTAATGAAGAAGCGTTAAAAGGCTTAGCCTTATGCATATAGGATAAGCAACGAGAGTAACCTGGAGTTTGGTAGCAGACCTCAGTAACGATAAATCGAAGTAAGAATTATGGTATAGTATGGCCTACTTAGATGTAGTAAAGCTAATGATGCCGAGAGGGAGAGCTTGACATAATTTTGTATATGTTCACAAAGTGAAGCCTAGAGATTGGCTAGAAGCTGGAGGAAAGAGAAGAGAAGAGTCGCATAGGCGCAGATACAAACTTAGAGTCGTACAGGCTGCATGATAAAAGGTAGCAACAGTTACGAGATTAGAAGGATTCCGACTACAAGTCGTGGTGTGAGAAAGAGGCTTAAAGGGGGGAATACCCTGGCCTTTGGGATTCATTCACATAACCGTTTCCTAGATGAAAAAAGGAGTACTAAAGTATTCGCAAGGGCTATGGGTTATGAGAATGATAAGTGCATCAGTCAACATTGTAGGACGAATGTTCCAAAGGGGGGAATGATGTTACACTTCATATTTTCGTATATTAAAGTTTCGTCGTAAGCTAATCAACGTAAGCTCGGGAATGAGATTATCTTGGGATTATAATTATTATGCTATTTCAAACAAGTGATAAGTAAATTCGTGAAGGTGAGAGGGTAAGCAAATCGAAGAAAATGAATTTCGTCGAAGTTTGATAATTTGGGATAAAATACGGTCCAAGCTATAATACCCAGTATTTATGGACTAGTGCCGTACAAAGTACCACATGACCATAATAGTAAGGTATACATAGTGTGTTAAAAGTGAGTAGTATTTTAAGTAATTTGAGATAATTTCTAATTATGTAGATAATTGAATAATTATTGGTTAATGAAAAATTAGCAAACTAATTAAGAAAATAAGTGGGTAATTATTGGATAAGGATTTAATCCTTAACGTGGCAGCAGACAAAGTCACAAAAATGTGACTCTTAAAGTTCACATATTGGTGGCATATTTAGAATAATAGGTTGCCAAGTCATCCACAAGAGTGGGGCCTACAACCCCAATATTAAGAGACTTTCTCATATGCTTATACTTATGCTTGCTTACGGATGAATCTTAAACCAAAAGAGTTTATATGAAATCTTCAAGAAAAGTAACGAATGAAGCTCAAATATTCGTATGCAAATGCAGCATGCGTGAAATCACGATTCTAAGGAAGTACGGTACAATCTTTCCCAAGAATATCATACGAATATTTCCTAATTCGATCATCTATTACGTGTTCTTCGAAAAACACGTGTGTTAGAGGGATTGTCAAGATAATTGGTTCAGGTATGATAAGGCTATCCCTTCTTTCCTTTTGGCATGATCCATACGATACAAACGAACGAGCAAATGTACAATTTCCATAAATGACTCTATTCAAAGAAATACTAGAGATGCTTATGTTCTTGATTCCCCATGTGCCATATTATTCTATCATCTGTTCATGGGTCTCCGAAAATACATAAGTTGATAAAGTTTATTTCGTGATATTAATCAAATGCATAATGGTCTTATGACACTCCGAAAGATTTTATTGACGTACTTCTCATGCATTGCATTCACGAAAAATTTTATTAACGTACTTATCATGCATTGCATTCATTTACATTGACCCATGAACAGATGGCATTATATATATATGTATATGGAATAGGGGAAAATGTTACGGTATTATATACGTACCACCACCTGATCAGCTGGTATACGTTGATGATTTTGCCCACAGTGGCCGAGATGATATGATAAGATGCCTTCAGAGGCTTGATGACGTTATGAACACATACCTATGAATGACATGACATTAATACACATATGCATGACACTATAAGTATTACATGATTTACAGAGTTATCCAGACTTACATGTCGAGTCTTTTACTCCCTTTTACTCCATGTTTCTCTCATGTCTACTGTCTATTATTTACTGATTTTTATTCCTTAGATACTCGGTACATTATTTGTACTGACGTCCTGTTTGCCTGGGGATGCTGCGTTTCTTGTCCGCAGATCCCGATAGACAGGTCAAGAGTCCTCCCGACCTTTATGATTTAGACGTGTATTGTTTGGTATGGCGGGGCCCTGTCCCGACCTTTATGATAAGTATGTACTCGTAGAGGCTTGTAGATAGATGTCATGTATACGGATACTTGTATGGCCTTGTCTCTTATACGTTAAGTATATAATGGATCACATTGGTGTTATAGGCTCGTATGTTACAGGTATGAGTTTCTATATCAGGTTGGGTTGTTCTATGTCGGGTATTCCCTCATGTTTACTCTGGTTACCTCATGACGCCCTTTCGGGCCTACTTACCTATGATGATGTAATAAGAAAGATACGTTATGTTGGTACTCGATTGAGTAAGGTACCAGGTGCCCATCACGGCTTATCGGTTTGGGTCGTGACACGATTGCAGCAAAGCGAGTAAGCAGTAAAGACCCTTATCCAAGAGATCGCCCCGTTGAGGGTTTAATTTGAAGAGGCTAGGGCCAAATGGGCTGAAGTCCATAGTGTCGTTCTTGCTGCATCCGATCGCGAGGATGCCTCCGCTAAAAGATTAAATATTTTGGAAGCGTCATTGAACTCCAAAATCGAAGAGCTTGCTGCTACCGGGGTGAAGTATGCCCATTTTGGAGGAGAAGTATAAGAGGACCATTGAGCATAATAGACCTTTCAGCTCTACGGTCGATCTACGCGGGAAAATCTGTCTGCCGAGGTTGACCAACTTAAAAAAGAACTTCAGTGTCAAGCGGCTTCCCTTATTGCTGAGAAAAGACATTTTATGTATAACATGAGGAGAAAAACCTATAAAGAGGCCAAAGCGGGTGTCATTGACTTTGACATCAAAATCGCTAATGCCCTAGAGCTGGAGTTAGCTGAAAACAGATGTCATGACCTGGAAATCCTACCCTCGGGACCGTGATGATGCCTAACATTTCACTTGCTAGGCAAGCCAACGTTAGAATAGTTTATCCACTTTTATTGTTCAAATTAGATAATAATAAAGAAACCAAAACAACTGAAATAAATTCTGAAGTAAAGTGCGAAAAACCATAATAACTGAAATATCTAATACAACCCTGAATCTGGTGTCACAAGTGCATGAGCTACTAGAAGTTCTACAAATAAAGTCTGAAATAAATACAACAGTTTCGAATTAAATAAACAGTATAAGAGGAAAGAGGAAGGGGATTTAAAGGTCTGCAGACGCCAACAAATCTACGTCAAGTCTCCTAATATGAAAATCGAGTTAGTGCACCTCATGTACAGCTGGGACCAGTACCAAAAACTGCACAAGAAGTGCAAAGTATATTATGAGTACAACTGACTAATGTACTCCATAAGTGTCGAGCCTAACCTCGACGAGGTAGTGGCGAGGCTATGACAGGAAACTCACGTAATTAAATCTGTACAAACATAGATATATGTACCAAACAATGACAAAATAGAGATTTAATATATACAGTTGGGAGGGGACATGCGAAAGGGGGACAAGATACGATAACTACAACATGAATGACAACACAAGACAGTCAAATAAATTATCAACCAATAAAGATGGATAAACATACGGAATAAAGATGGCACAACATCACCCTTTGTGATTTTACTCTCAGCCTTACCATGAAATGATGACATAAGTAGAATAAAATGGCACGACATCACCCTTCACGCTTTTACTCTCGATTTTCCCATGTAACAATGAATAATTGATATAAATGGCACGGCATCACCCTTCGTGATGTATCTCTCTTCCTCACTATGTATTAATCAATAAATGAAGTAATAAAATTTCACGACATCACCCTTCGTGCTTTAACACTCTCCCTTACCATATAGTAATGAATATAAACATTAGGGAGATAACAATGCAAAGGATGTACTTTATGTAAATAATGATTCTAAGATACAAAACCTCAACTTCCAAAATACTCAACCATCACAATTAATCCATAAATACAGAAGGAATGATCAAATAAGTAATAATTTAATCTAAGCATGGATGTCATAATTAAAGAGGCAATAAATCACAAGGAAACAAGTTCTACCCGCATGCTTTATCCCAACAACAACCATAAGTACTTGTCACCTCACATATACATTGTACCCACATATTAAACACGTAGCAAATTGGCAAAAAATTTCTAACCCCTCAAGTCATGGTTAACCACGATACTTACCTCGCTCCGCAAGTAAATCAAAGCTCTACCGTGGCCTTTCCTCTAAAATCCGCCTCCAAACCAATCGAATCTAACCAAAATTGACTCAATAACATCAAATAATGCTAGGAAATTAAATTAGTCAAAATACATAAGCAACCCCTTTAAGTTGTCCCCAATGATCAAATAAACACCTCAACTGAGCCCTTTTTCATTTTGACACTTCAAGTGGCTATTAAGTAGATCAAGTAAACACCTGATCCAGCCAACTCACCTTGCGTGCAATACACTTTTGTAGACGGACGTTGTCTTCCCATCCCAAATAGTAATAAATGGTAATTGTATGTTTAATTCCGAATATACCCTTAATGAGTCTCTAATTTAAGCCCAATACACAAACCCTAATTTTCACTCCATCATTTATTTCTCCATCTTCCTTCTGCTAGTCACACATTTTTTCCCCTCCAGTGTTGGTGACATTTTCTTTCAATTGGAAGCATTTTGTATGCTTTAGGTCACTAGGCAAAAAACTCGTTCCAAAACAAGAGCACAATTCATCAGGTCCATCATTCTCACTAGAAATATTTAATTTTTTCTTCAGTTAGTAACTCACAGAACTTATGGCCAGCCTCCTTCAAATCCTCACGAACTTTAGAGGAATACCTTAGATTAATTATTTGGAAGAAACCCACTTGTTGGTTGCTTCTTAAATCGATTTTGAGACATTTGCACCATCCCAATTTGACAAATTGTTGGTGGAATTTGATTGTTAATTATCAATTTATTAGCTATTGTCTAGTCTCTAATCATCTGGATGAATGCATTATTCTGGGACAGTCGGATAGATTTGGGAAAAGGGGATGATGAGTGGAAGAAGATTGGGGGGGGGG
>AWOL01S0018613.1:71060-96648 GCA_000715115.1 Nicotiana otophora
TTGGGGGGGGGGGACTGGTTTAGGAAAAAACATATTTTTCATTCTTTAAATGTATTTGTTTTTTTAATTACATGTGTCATGTTTTTATGGCGAAATTAGATGTGTCATTGTTTAATTGGTTCATTTGACATGTCATTGGAAAGTATAACTTACGCATATGCTCTGTTGCACTTGGGTGTTTACTAGATCTACTTAATAGCCACTTGAAGTGTCAAAATTAAAAGGCTCAGTTGAAGTGTTTAGTTGATCGTTGAGGATAACTTAAATGGGCTGTTTATGCATTTTACCATTAAATTACAATACTTAAAGTTAAGATTTTTACACTTTTTTCAAAAGTCAACAAAAGTCGACCCCGGGCTCGCTTGGGCAAAATTCGAGATTCAGACCAAAACCCATTTACCCATTCACCCCTGAGCTCGATTATCTAATTAGTCTCAAAATCCGACCCTAATTTGAGGTCTACATTTGAAATTTGCAAAATCCCTCAATTCTTTCCAAATCCCTAGTTTTTTACCATGAAAGAACAAAGATTAAGACTAGAAATTAATGGGTGATGATAGAAATGGAAGAAAATGAGTTATATTATGCTAACCTATGAAAGGATGATGAATTTTCTCTTCCATATTGCTTCTAGGCCGAGCTCTAATGGAAATATTATGAAATATGGGTGAAATCAGTTTTTTTAGATGTTTAAATGATTGGGCGATAGGTGTTCATTGCGATTGTGAGACACCTGATGCATTCACGAAGGACACTACCCAATTGGCTTACGTGATCGCGAAATACTCTACACGTTTGCGTTGGCTTAGCCCACCCTGCCTTTGCGTTCGCGAACCTGGGATCGCGTTTGTGTAGAGTTAATCCATTTCCCAATCCCAGGCCTCTCTAATGATACGCATTCGCGATGGTGTGGTCGCGTTCGTGAAGGGCAGTCCCCCTACTGCTCCGCATTCACGATCAAAGCCTTGCATTCACATTGAGTAAAATCCACCCCTAGTCCCAACTACTCTCCGCGATCGCGGTAGTGTCTTCGTGATCGTGAAGAAGCATGCACCAGAAGCTAGCAGAAGTCAAGAAAACCAGAATTTCTAAGTTTGAAATCATCTGTAGCCTATCTGAAACTCACTGGAGCCATCAGTGCTCCAAACCAAACATGCACACAAGTCCAAAAATATCATACGAACCGCTCGCGCAATCAAAACACCAAAATAACACATAGAACTACGAATCGAAGACCAAAACAATGAAAGTTTTCAAAGAAGCTTAAGAACTTTCATTTTAATAATCAGACGTTTGAATCACGTCAAATTAACTCCGTTTTGCACCAAATTTTGCAGACAAGTCATAAATACCGTAATGAACCTATACCAAGTTCTGGAACCCGAATCTGGATCCGGTAGCAACAAAGTCAAAATGCAATCAAACTTGGAATTTCTTTAAACCTTTAAACTTCTAGTTTTCAACAAATGGCAATAATTTGATTCAGGGACTTCCGCATTCAATTCCGGGCATACACCTAAGTCCCAAATCACAGTACGAACCCACATGGACCTTCAAAACACTGATCAGAGTCCGTTTTCTTAAAACGATTTTTGAAGTCAACTCAAATGAGTTTTAAGGCATGATTTTACATTTTCCTCAAATTTTCACATAGAAACCTTCTGGAAAAAGATACGGATTGCACATGCAAATCAAGGAAGGCTAAACGGAGCTAGTCAATATTTTAGAACACAGAAGTAAAGGTTAAAATTATAAATGACCTATCGGGTCATCCCATTCTCCATCTCTAAAACAAACATTCATCCTCGAACGGACATAGAAAAGTACCTGGATTGGTGAAAAGGTGTGGATATCTACTCCGCGTTTCTGTCTCGGACTCCCAAGTGGATGTCTCGATCGTCTGACCTCTCCACTGCACTCGAACTGAAAGATAACTCTTACACCTCAACTGTCGGGCCTGCCGGGCTAGAATGGCCACCAACTTCTCCTCATAAGTCAAATCCTTGTCCAATTGGACTGAGCTGAAATCTAACACATGGAACGGGTCACCGTGATACTTCTGAAGCATGGATACATGAAACACTGGATGGACTGCTGATAAACTGGGTGGCAATGCGAGCTTTTAGGTTACCTCACCCACTCTCTCAAGAATCTCAAAGGGTCCAATATTTCCGAACCTCATCACATCCTTCATGGGTAAAACCCGGAGCAACACCCTCTCTCTGACCATGAATGCAACATCACAAACTCTATGGTTGGTATAAATCTTCTGTGTAGACTGAGCACTGTAAAGTGGATCCTGCATAATCTTGACCTTATTCAAGGCATCCTATACCAAATCTGTATCCAACAACCGAGCCTCCCTCGGCTCAAACCATCCAACTGGTGAACGACATTGCCTCCCGTACAATGCCTCATAGGGAGCCATCTGAATGCTAGTCTGGTGGCTATTATTGTAGGAAAACTCCGCAAGAGACAAAAACTGATCCCAAGAACCCCCAAAGTCTATAACACAAGCGCGGAGCATATCCACCAATATATGAATAGTGCGCTCCTACTGTCCGTCCGTCTGGGGATGAAATGGTGTGCTCAACTCAACCTGCGTGCCGAACTCACGATGTACGACCCTCCAAAAGTGTGAGGTAAACTGCGTACCTTGGTCAGAAATGATAGACACTGACACACTGTGAAAACGGATGATCTTGTGTGTAGATCTCAGCTAACCGCTCTGAAGAATAGGTAACTTCTATTGGAATGAAATGCATCGATTTGGTCAACCTGTCCACAATGACCCATACCTCATCGAACTTCTTTTGAGTCCGTGGGAGTCCAACAACAAAATCCATAGTGATACACTCCCACTTTCACTCAGGAATCTCTAACTTCTGAAGCAAACCACTAGGTTTCTTCTGCTCGTACTTTACTTGCTGACGATTTAGACACCGAGCTACATATGCAACTATATCCTTCTTCATCCTCCTCCACCAATAATGCTCTCGCAAGTCCTAATATATCTTAGCGACAGTCGGATGAATAGAATATAGGGAACTGTGGGCCTTCTTAGGAATCAAATCACAAAGCCCATCAATATTGGGCACACAAATACGACCCTGCATTTTCAAAACTCCATCATCTCCAACAGTAACCTGCTTGGCACCACCATGCCGCACCGTGTCCCTAAGGATAAGAAAATGAGGATCATCATACTGATGCTCTCTGACATGCTCATACATGGATGACCGAGCGACTGTGCAAGCTAAAATACGACTGGGCTCTGAAACATCTAACTTCACGAACTGATTGGCCAAAGCCTGGATATCTGCATCAAGCAGCCTCTCACCAACTGGAATGTACACAAGGCTGCCCATACTTACAACCTTTCTACTCAAGGCGTCGGCCACCATATTGGCCTTCCCGGGACGATACAAAATGGTAATATCATAGTCTTTCAACAGCTCCAACCATCTCCTTTTCCTCTAGTTGAGATCCTTTTGTTTGAACAAATACTGTAGACTTCGATGATACGTGAATACCTCACACGATGCACCGTAAAGATAATGCCTCAAAATCTTCAGCGCATGAACAATGGCTGCCACTCTAAGTCATGAACATGGTAATTCTTCTCATGAACCTTCAACTTCCGTGACGCATATGAAATCATCATGCCATTCTGCATGAATAATACACCTAGCCCAATACGAGATGCATCACAATACACTCTGTAAGATCCTGAACCGGTGAGCAACAGCAACACTAGCGATGTAGACAAAGCAGTCTTAAGCTTCTGAAAGCTCAACTCGTACTCGTCCGACCATCTGTACGGGGTACCCTTCTGGGTCAATCTGGTCAATGAGGCTACTATAGATGAAAACCCACCCCTCTATGAACCGACGATAATAATCCGCCAAACCAGGAAGCTCCGAATCTTTGTAACGGAAGTAGGTCTAGGCCAGTTCTAAACTGCCTTAATCTTTTAAGGATCTACCTTTATGCCCTTTGCTGATACAACATGTCCCAAAAAGGCGACTGAGTCTAACCAAAACTCACATTTTGTAAACTTGGCATATAGCTAGCTATCTCTTGGAGTCTAAAGTACAATCTGAAGATGCTGCTCATGTTCCTCTCGACTAAGGGAGTAGATCAAGATTTCATCAATTAATACAATCATGAAAATATCCAAATAGGGCTTGAACACCCCGTTCATCAAATCCATAAATGTTGCTGGGAAATTTGCCAACCCAAATGACATCACTAGGAACTCATAATGCCCATACCGAGTCCGAAAAGACGTCTTAGGGACATCAGATGCCCCCTCAAATGATGGTAGCCACACCTCAAATCAATCTTCGAAAACACTTTGGCACCCTGAAACTGATCAAATAAGTCATCAATCCTCGGCAATGGATACTTGTTCTTGATAGTGACTTTGTTCAACTACCGATAATCTATACACATCCTCATCGATCCATCTTTCTTCTTTACGAACAACACAAATGCTCCCCAAGGCGAGACACTAGGTCTAATGAATCCCTTATCAAGTAAATCTTGCAAGTGCTCCTTCAATTCCTTCAGCTCAGGTGGCTCCACACGGTAAGATGGAATAGAAATGGGCTGAGTGCCCGGAGCCAAATCAATATAGAATCCAATATCTCTGTCGGGTTGCACACCCTGCTGATCTGCAGGAAACACCTCTGGAAACTCATGAACAACTGGCACTGAATCCATGGAAGGAACCTCCGTGCTAGAATCACAGACATAGGCCAAATAAGCTTAACATCCCTTCTCGACCATACATGGCGCCTTTATATTGAAAATAACCCTGCTGGTAGAGTGACCAGGAGTCCCTCTCCACTCTAGTCGAGGCAACCTTGGCATGGCTAAGGTCACCGTCGTGGCGTGACAATCCAATATAGTATGATAAGGTGACAACCAATCCATACCCAAGATAACATCAAAGTCTACCATATCGAGAAGTAGAAGATCTACACTAGTCTCAAGGCTTTCAGCAGTAACCACACATGAGCGATATACACGATCTACAACAATAGAATATCCCACAGGCGTGGACACATACACAAGAGCACTAAAGGAATAATGAGGCACAACCAAATATAAGCAAAATAGGATAACACGTAGGAATAAGTAGATCCTGAATCAAATAAAACTGAGGTATCTATTGGAAAACAGGAATAATACCTGTGATAACGATGTTAGATGACTCGGCCTTAGACCTAGCTGGGAAAGAATAGCATCAGCGCTCGACCTTACCACTATGAACTATATCTCCGTGACGGCCTCTAGTTGGCTGGCCTCCACTTCTATTGGCTTGAGCTCCACCTCTAACGGCCTGACCCCCACCTCTGGCTGCTTGACCCCTACCTTTAGCTGGATGAGCGAGCGGTGGAGCAACAGGTGCCGGAACCATGGCACGAGAACCCTGCTACTGTATGCTGCCCTGTGACCCGGGGCAAAATCTAGCAATGTGCGTCGGATCACCACAAGTATAACAAGCCCTCAACTGCTGTGACTGCTGACCCTAGATCTGGCCCTAAGGACCTGAATAACCACTCTGATAGCTCTAAATCAGAGAAGCGCTGATAGGAGCAGGTGGTGCACTGTAGGCTGGCTGTCCAGAATGAGGCATGTAAGGACCACAACTCCCATAAGCACTATGGGACGCCTGAAGCGCTGAATTAAATGGCCTAGGAGGATGGACTCTACCAAAAGTACCCCTTCCTCTAGATGAGGCACCACTAAAGTTGCCGCAATGATGAGGCCTCTTATCTAACACCGTTCATCTCTCTTGAGCACGAACCAACTCGATACGCATGGCAATATCAATAGCCGTCTGAAAGGAAATATCACTCCCTGTCTCCTTGGACATCTGAAGCCCAATAGTGTAAGTGAGCCCATCAATTAATCTCCTCACTCGCTCCTTCTCAGTAAGAAGCAAGATAGTGGCATGGCGATCTAAGTCTACAAATCGAGTCTCGTATTGGGTGACCGTCATACCACCTTGCTGAAGTCGCTCAAACTACCTGCGGTACTCTTCTGGTAGGGTGACAGGGATGAAATTCTCTAGAAATAGCTATGAGAATTGATCGCAAGTAAGTGCAGGCGACTCAGCCGGTCTAGTCAACATATAATCTCTCAACCATCTCTAGGCGGAACCAGTCATCTGAAATGCAACAAAATCAACCCCATTGGTCTCAACTATACCCATGTTCCGCAACACCTCGTGGAAACGGTCTGAAACATCCTGTGGGTCCTTAGAAGAAGAAGCACGGAAATGAACAAGAAATGGCTTAGTAAACTTATCCAACCTCAACATAGCCTTAGAAGATAAAGTGGGCCTATCACCAGCCTGTGCCACAACAACTGCCAGAACTACCCCAATTGGCGGGGCTGCTGGAGTTTGAAACTCGGGAGTCACCTACTCCAGAGTGTGAGTAGCGGGAGTTTGTGCTCCTCCCTCAGCACGAGAGATAAGGCCCACCAAACGGACTAGAGAATCTTGAAGCACCAGAGTGGCTATGAACCCCTCAGGGACCTGAGCTGGTCCGACGGGTATAGTTTGAGTTGGAACCTCCTCTAAATCTACCTAAGGCTCCACCATGGGTGTTGCTGCTCGAGCTCTAGGTTGAGCTCTGCCTCTGCCTCTACCTTGGCCTTAACCTCTGGCCCTAGTCGTAGTTGCTATAAGGGGCTCCGGCTCGTGTCCCGCGGTAGATGCAGTGCGTGTTTTCGCCATCTGCAAGAGAATAATAATTGAAGGGTTCCATCATTAATGATAGAATAAAATCGCACGACAAAGTAAGAATGAAGTGAATGTTTTCCTTGAACTCCATAACCTCTGGAAGATAAGTATAGACGTCTCCATATCGATCCCCAAAACTCTATTAAGCTTGCTCGTGACTCGTGAGACCTAAGAAACCTAGTGCTCTCATAACAACTTGTTCACGACCTGGAAATCCCACCCTCGGGACTGTGACGACACCTAAGATGTTACTTGCTAGGCAAGCCAACGTTAGAATAGTTTATCCATTTTTTTATAGTTCAAATTAAATAATAATAATAAAGAAACCAAAATAACTAAAATAAGTTTTGAAGTAAGCGCGGAAAACCATAACAACTGAAATATCTAATACAGCCCCGAATCTGGTATCATAAGTACACGAGCTACTAGAAGTTCAACAAATAGAGTCTCAAATACATACAACCATTTCGAATGAAATGAATAGAAAAAGAGGAAAGAGGAAGGGGACTTCAAATTTTGCGAACGTCAACAAATCTACCTCAAGTCTCCGAATGTGAAAATCCGAGTTAATGCACCTCACGTACAACTCGGACCAGTACCAAAATCTGCACAAGAAGTGCATATTGTAGTATGAGTACATCCGATCCAATATACTCCGTAAGTGTCGAGCCTACCCTCGACAAGGTAGTGATGAGGCTATGATAGGACACTCACATAATTAAACCCATACAAACATAGATATATGTACAAAATAATGACAAAATAGAGATTTAATATGTACAGTTAGGAGGGGACATGCGAAAGGGGGACAAGATACGATAACTACGACAGAAATTACAACACAAGACAATCAAATAAATCATCAACCAATAAAGACGAATAAACATACGGAATAAAGATGACACGGCATCACCCTTCGTGCTTTTACTCTCATACTTACCATGAAATGATGACATAAGGAGAATGAAATGGCACGGCATCACCCTTCGTGCTTTTACTCTTGATTTTCCCATGTAACAATGAATAATTGATATAGATGGCACGACATCAGCCATTGTGCTTTATCTCTCTTTCTTGCTATGTATTAATCAATAAATTATGTAATAAAATGGCACCGCGTCACCTTTCATTTTTTAACACTCTCTTACCATGTATTAATGAATATAACAATTCAGGAGATAAATAATGCAAAGGATGTACTTTATGTCAATAATGATTCCAAGATACCGATATATGACAAGGAAACAAGTTCTACCCGCATGATTTAACCCAATAACAACGCATGAGTACTCGTCACCTCACATATACATTGTACCCACCCATTAAACACATAGCAAAAAGGCAAACAAGTTTTAATCCCTCAAGTCAAGTTTAACAAAGACACTTGCCTTGGTCCGCAAGCAAATCAAAGCTCTATCGGGGCCTTTCCTCTAAAATCCACCTACAAAACAATCGAATCTAACCAAAACCAACTCAATAACATCAAATAATGCCAGGGAATTAAATTACAATACATAAAGTTAAAATCTTTACACTTTTCCCCAAAAGTTAACAAAAGTCATTTACCCATTCAACCCCGAGTCTGTTTATGTAATTAGTTTCAAAATACTACCCCAATTTGATGTCTAAATTCAAAATTTCTAAAAACCCCCAATACTTCCCAAATCCCTAATTTTCTACCATGAAAGAACAAATATTAAGGCTAGAAATTAATGGGTGATGAAACAAATGGAAGAAATTTGAGTTAAAGTATGCTAATCTATGTAAGGATGATGAAATTTCTCTTCCACATCACCGCTAGGCCAAGCTCTAATGGAAATATGGTGGAAAATGGGTGAAAATCTCACTTGTTTTTTAGAAGTTTAAATGACTGGGCATCAAGTGTTCATCGCGATCCCGGGACACGTGACGCGTTTGCGAAGGGCACTACCCTATTGTCTTACCCAATCGTGAAATACTCTACACGTTCTCCTAGGCTTAGCCCACCTTGCCTTCGCGTTTGCGAGCCTGGGCTCACATTCGCGTAGAGTAAATCCATTTCCCAGCCCATGCCTCTCTAATGCTACGCGTTTAAGATGGTGTGGTCGCGTTCGCGAAGGACAGTCCCCCGACTGCTCCACATTCGCTTCCAAAGCCTCACATTCACATTGAGTAATATCCACCCCCAGTGCCAACTACTCTCCGCAATTGTGGGAGTATCTTCGCGATCGCGAAGAAACATGCACCAAAAACTAGTAGAAGGCATGAAAACCAGAATTTCTAAGTTTGAAATCATCTGTGGCCTATCCGAAACTCACCCGAGCCCTCGGGGCTCCAAACTAAACATACACACTAGTCCAAATATTTTCATACAAACTCGCTCATGCAATCAAAATACCGAAATCGCACCTACGACTATGAATTGGAAACCAAAATAATGAAAGTTTTCAAAGAAGCTTAAGAACTTTCATTTTAACGATCAGACGTTCGAATCAAATCAAATCAACTCGCTTTTACACTAAAATTTGCAGACAAGTCATAAATACCGTAATGAATGCATACCAAGTTCCAGAACCCAAATCCGGACTCGGTAGCAACAAAGTCAAACTACGGTCAAACTTAGAAGTCTTTAAAGCTTTAAACTTCTAGGTTTCAACAATGGCGATAATGCGAGCTAGGTACTTTTGAATTCGATTCCGAGCATACGCCCAAGTCCCAGATCATGATACAGACCCACCGGGACTGTCAATATACTGATCTGGGCCCGTTTACTCAAAATGGTGACTGAAATTAACTCAAATGAGTTTTAAAGCACGATTTCACATTTTTGTCAATTTTCACATAAAAACCTTCTGAAAGAAGTCACAGATTGTGCATGCAAATCGAGGAAGGATAAATGGATCTAGTTGAGGTTTTGAAACACAGAAATAAAGGCTGCAATTATAAATGACCTATCAGGTAATCACAAAAGATGTCTTTTGGGCAGGCCTGATCCTACCGATTCTTCTAGTTCAGGTTATGAGTTCTCGGGAACTAAAGAGGAACCGGAAGGCAACGATGATGAGGGCCAAAATGATGAAGGCCAAAATATCGAACCAGCGGAAGATCTACCATGTTCTCCTGGGGGCGCAGATGCTTCTTTTCCTTTGGGTTTCGGAGATACATCAACTTAGCTTGTAATTCTTTTTCCAACTTTTGTACGTGTGCCATTTGGCACATTTCTTTCTGCGTGTTTTTGTTTAAACATTATGCAAGTTTATCTTTGCATCTTTTTCGTTTATGTTTTTGCGCAAGTTTACTTTTTGCGCCTTTTTCGTTTAAGTATTTGCGCAAGTTTGCTTTTTGCGTATTTTTGTGCAAGTCTTCGAGTGTATTTTTCCTCAAAATTATTTGGATTTCGGGCATAAGTTCTTCTGAAATCAACCCTTTAACGTGAGGATATTTATAAGATAGGGCCCTCTTATGTTTATGGTGCTCTCGAAGAAGACGTCTCATGTTCATTATGACATTAGCATTTGAAGTACTTGTTTAACTGTCAAATGACAAGTTCAATTCATCGTTCAAATAAGAAACAAGACAGAAATAAAAGGACTTTACTTTATTTCTTCCATTTTCAAAAGTACATAAGCATTTATTGTGCTAAAAGAAATAGACATTTTTTGTGGCTAATTTGTATATCTTGTTTCTATAGGGCTGGCTGTGCAGTCCCCGTTCCCGATGATACAATTATATTTACGGGTTTTGTATTTCTGTCAAAGTGGTAGTCATTGTTTTCGTATGCTTATATCATTCCTCCCTAGTGTTCGAATGCTAAGACTGCATGTTCGAACACTGGAAGTTTTACCCCTCCAAGGATTCGACTAATGAATTGCTAGATAATCTCCGGTTTGATAGCAAACTTCATCTCCCCTTAAGAATTTATGCTATCGAGCCAAAGACTATCTAACGATCCCTACTGGCTTGCACTTGTGAAACGTCATGTAATCTTTGTTCGATAGAAAACTTAACTTCCCAATATGAACTTTGCTACCGAGGAAATGATTATCTAACCGTCCAAGTGGTTCTTCCTTGTGTGCCTTGTTTTTACAAAGTCTTATTGTTGTTGTTGAAACATCTTCGTAGTATGCTTTCTATTGCTGCCTCATTAAAAACCTTGCCAGAAAAACTCAATTGGGACAAAAACTGAACGAAGGGAAAAAAGTGCAGCACATACTTTCAGTACTGGTGATGCTCATCAGCAATAGTATCTCGTGAGGTATGCCACGTTCCAGGTTTTTGGAAACTTTTTTCCGTCTTCATTCTCCAACTCCTATGATCCTTTCCCGGTGACAGTTGTAACCCTGTAGGGTCCTTCCTATGTCGGACCTAGCTTCCCCCTGTTGAGTTCCCGGGTGTTTTGAGTTACTTTCCTTAAAACTAAGTCTCCCACTTTGAAATAATAGAGGTTGGCTCTTCGATTGTAATATCTTTCGATTCTCTGCTTTTGAGGTGCCATACTTATATGCGTCAAGTCCCTGCATTCATCGAGCAACTCCAAATTGACCAATATTGCTTCATTGTTTGCTTCTTCATTTACCTGAAAGTACGTCAATGTCGGTTCCCCAATTTTCACCGGGATAAGGGCTTCTGCTTCATATATAAGGGAAAAAGGAGTTTCTCCCGTGCTCGATTTGGCTTTTGTTCGGTATGCCCATAATACACCGGGTAGTTCCTTGGGCCATTTGTCTTTAGCTGCTTCCAATCTCTTTTTAAGATTTGGTATAATCACTTTGTTCGTTGATTCCACTTGACTATTTTCGCTCGGATGATAAGGAGAAGATTTGATCCTTTTGATCTTCAAGTCTTCAAAGAACTTCGTGACTTTTGTGCCTTGCGGCCCGTTGTCGCAGGCTAGCTCTTTGGTATCCCAAATCATCAAATTATGTTCTCCCACAAGAAATCTACCACTTCCCGTACACCGATCTTCTGATAAGGACCTGCTTCAACCCATTTAGAAAAATAGTCAGTTAAATTCAAAAGGAACCTTACCTTACCAGGGGCCGGCGGCAGCGGTCCGACTATATCCATTCCCCACTTCATGAACGACCATGAAGACAAACCTGAGTGCAATGCTTCTATTGGTTGATGCACCAATGGTGCGTAAAAATGACACTTATCGTATTTTTTAACAAAAGCTTTGGTGTCTTGTTCCATTCAGGGCTAATAGTATCCTGCCTTACCAATTGTAGTACTAAGGAATCTGCGCCCGAATGGTTTTCACAGATCCTTTGTGGACTTCTCTCATAATGTAATTAGCTTCCGAGGCTCCCAAACATCGGGCCAGCGGGCCTTGGAAATATTTCTTGTACAATTAGCCTCCTTTGAAACTACACAGTGCTGCTTTAGCGCGCAGTACCCGGGACGCTTTTGGATCTTCATGCAACTGTCTGTGTTCAAGATAATCAATGATCTCATTCCTCCAATCCCAGACCAAATTGGTCACGTTCACCTCGTAGTTGCTATCCGCATCCAGAATAGAGTGCATAAGTTGTACGACCATATTGGAGTCCAATCCTTTCATCTTCGTTGACGAGCCAAGGTTAGCTAATGCGTCTGCTTCTGCATTTTCTTCCCTCGGTATATGCGTGATTAACCACTCCCGAAACCGAGAAAGTAGAGCCTGAACCTTCGCTATGTATTGATGCATACATTCCTCTTTGGCTTTGAAGATCCCGTAGACCTGATTTACCACAAGCTGGGAGTCGCATTTGATTTATATGACCTCAGAATCTAGTTCCCGGGCCAATTCGAGCCTTGCAATCAAAGCTTCATACTTCGCTTTATTGTTAGTAAGTGAAACCATTCTTATGGCCTGCCTTAAGGTTTCTCCCGAATGTGTGGTTAATAAATGCCGAGCCCGGACCCTTTTACATTGGAGGTTCCATTCATAAATAGGGTCTAAACTACTGATGTCAATTTTGACGTCATTCTGCTTCTTTGGTAGCCAAAGGTAACAATCCCGGACTAAACTCTCCCATAAAGTCGGTCAAAACTTATGACTTAATCGCATTCCAAGGTTTTTTGTCATATGTCAAATTCACCCATTGGATATTCTGCCAGGGAAAGGTGGTCACCACAGCTATCGGGTGACATTAGAAATAAGGCCTTAGCTTCAGAGCAGTGAGTACGAGGGTTAAGGACAACTTCTCCAAATATGGGTAGCGCGTTTTTACTCCCGTTAAAATTCGACTAACGTAATAAACTGGAGATTACATACCTTCGTCCTCATGGGCTAAAATGGCGCTTACCTCTACCTCCAAGACTGCTAGGTAAATTAAATTTTTTTCGCCTTCCACCGGCTTCGATAATAGCGGAGGACTTGACAAGTATCTTTTCAAATCCCTCAAAGAGTTTTGACATTCCGGGGTCCACTCGAAGTTGTTTTTCTTCTTGAGTAATGAGAAGAAGTGATGGCATTTCTCTGAAGACCGAAAAATGAACCTGCTTAAGCGTCCAATCTTCCCGTGAGCCTTTGAACCTCTTTTATGCTTGATAGCTGGTCCGGGATGTCTTCGGTGTCTTTGATTTTATCGGGGTTAACCTCAGTTCCCCTTTATGACACTAGGAATTCCAAGAACTTACCATAGCTAACCCCGAACACACACTTCTCCGGGTTAATGCACGCCTTAGTTGTTTAAGATGATCACATACATTCAAAGACTTAACAAGCATATCGTCTATATAAACTTCCATGGTTTTCCCTATATATTTTTCAAACATTTTAGTTACGAGCCGCTGGTAAATGGCTCCGGTGTTCTTTAGCCCGAAGGGCATCACATTATAGCAATATGTGCCGAAGTTCGTTATGAACGAACTTTTTTCATAGTCCTCCGGGGTAATGTTAATTTGGTTGTACCCGAAGTAAGCATTGAGGAAACTCATTAACTCATGCCCGGCCGTTGCATCAATTATTTTATCAATGTTCAGCAGTGGGAACAACTCCTTTTGGCATGCCCTATTCAAGTCCTTATAGTCTACACACATGCAAAATTTATTATTCTTCTATGGAACTACCACTACATTCTAGCCAATCTGGATACTTTACCTCTCAAATTGAACCGATATCATGTAGGCAAGTTACATCTTCTTTGACGAATTTGTTTCTGGCCTCAGCAATAGGTCACTTTTTCTATCTTACCGAAGGGATGCTGGGATCTAAACTCAGTTTGTGTACGACCATTTCTAACGGAATACCTGTCATATCCGCATGCGACCACGCAAAAATAATCGACGTTAAATTTAAGAAATTCAATAAATGCCGACCTTAATTTGGGGTGCAGCCTTGTCCCCAAGTGGAATTTCCTTTCCAAGAACTTCTCGAATAATGCGGCTTGCTCACTTCCGCTATGGACTTCGTTGGCGTCTGTCTCTTCTGGTACCTAGAAATACCTCGGTATTTGATTATATTTTGACGCCTCTTCCCACTGGTTGACTTCACTTGGTTCGAGAGTAGGGACCGATTCCTATAATTTCTATACCTCATGCTCTTTCCCTTTGCTACTGGAGACTGAAATTACATTCATCTCCCTTGACGCAAGTTGGTCACCTCTTATTTGTTTAATTCCTTTAGGAGTTGGGAATTTCAGCAACTAGTGATATGTCGATAGCACAACTTTTATCTCGTGCAACCATGGTCTTCCCAAGATAACGTTGTAGCCCATATCGCCATCCAGTACCTTGAAAAGGGTCGTCTTCATCACTCATTCGGCATTCGTGGGCAGTAGGATCTCTCCTCGGGTTGTCACGCATGCTAAGTTGAACCCGACGAGAGGTTTTGTGGCTGGAATGATGCTTCCAGTAAGTTTGGCTTGCTCCAGTACCCTCCATTGTATGATATTAGCCAAACTCCTTGGATCCACCAAAACATGTTTAGTTGTAAAATCTAATACATTTAGGGATATTACCAATGCATCGTTGTGCGGTAGCAACAGTCCATTCGCGTCCTCCTCCGTGAAAGTGATGTCGTCTTCAACAACTTTGCGAAGTCTCTTGGCGTGGGTTACTGACACATTCATCTTTTTCGCCACCGAGAAAGTAACACCTTTAATCTCGTTTCCCCCAAAAATCATGTTGATCGTCAGGAGCGGAGGATCTTCTCCTACTTTTGAGGGCTCTGTGTTGTAACGATTGCGATCGTAATTATTTTTAGCCCGGCCACTTAAGAATTCCAGGAGATGGCCGTTTTTCAACAGTGTCGCCACCTCTTGGCACAAATGCCGGTAGTCCCCAGTCCGGTGACCAATTTTTCCTGTGGTATTCGCACCACAAATTAGTATCCCTCTGGCTTGGGTCGGATTTCATCAGCTTGGGGAACCGTGCTACTTAATGTTCCTCATAGTCGATACCAACTGTTGCACCCTATTTTGCACTAGTCAAAACAAGATTCAACTTGTGATTTCTCTGTTGTTGATAAAAGAGAGTCGCTACCTAATATTTAAAGCTATACTAGGGTACCTATTTAATTACTAAGTCTTATTCTTTATTAGTTTGCCATCCGGTGAGATTATGAGTAAGAGTTCTTATTCTTCTAACTGGAAGGTGTTAGGCACCCCTTAAGATCTACCTGAGGTAGCTTCATAGGACTTAGATTAGGTTTGGAATCAATTATTTATACTATGCCTTAATCAAGATTTTAAAGACATGGCTTACCATATGTTAGGACATAATTCTTACAAAAGGTAGGTGTAATTTAAAGGGTGTATGAATTATTAAAAAATAGTGTTAGTGTATATATACTTGAAAAAAGCTCTTTGAAAAGAGATATAAGGATTTTTAATACTTAAGAAGCATGTGAGAAGGAACTAACTTGTTTTTAAAGCATGGAGGTGTATATTACCCTAACGAGATGGGATAAGCCTAAGATATACATTGGTTTGAGGATTTGAATAAAGATCATTTTGATGAAAAATCCTTTAGGGGGCGATAGTACTTCACTTTTTATGAGAATTCTGATTTGCCTCTTTGATGGTAAAGCTTCAGATCTAATTTTCTTTGGAAAAGTGGGATGTTGTTTTGCTATGTTATAGGTTTCAATATCATGCTAAGAAAGTAGGTAAGCGAAAGTATAGCATGATGTAAATAGATGTAAGTAGTGAAATTTGATTAGTTACTAACTAATTCTTTTTAAATCATATATTATTTAAGGTCTGCCTATGTTTTATATGACTTAAGGTATAAAGTAAAGAATGTGATCCAATATATAAGTGTTAAATACATGACAACAAAGATGAAACAAAGAAACACGGCAGTAGATAAAAGGTAATGAAGAAGTAAACTAGATTAACAAAGCAATTGACAATAATAAAGGGAATCGAGGGAAAGAGGATTGGACTCTGGTAATTGGGCCTCAAGAGGGCAGGCCCAACAATCACAGGACGGCATCAGCTGACTCCTGACTCCCAATAATGCAGCAGTACTGGGATTAGGCCTGAGTTCCTTACAAACTCAACATGCCCAAATAGATATACATGTCCAAAAGAGAAAGAAAGTCATTAGATACATGCTCCATATATTCAACATATTCAACCATGTACGAAATATGTAAACAAACGACTGGAACAAGAATATATTAAAACATCAACACTCTAACACTATGAGAAATTATACTAATGTGATGGTTATACATGGTAAATAATTTACATTGAAAACCTTTCATTGTCATTAAACACTAAACCCCCTGAAGAACCAAAAGTGTCAATGCATTAAGGGCTAAGGAGAGGGTCCTACTCAAGGTCGATGTCCCCTTTCAATCCCCCCGACACTTCAAAGTTCCCAAGGGACTCAAGGCCCAGGGCAATGCTTGTGCCGGGGAGAGCAGCCCAACCTAGAGTTAACCTCTACTCCCAAATACCCCTAACCACTAACGACTTATTTTTCCTTATGGGTTTAAGTGCCAATGAGGCCATCTCAATATAAACTAACTACCATAATACCCCTACCAAAGAGGTATACTTTTCCCAGAATAATATAAGAATAAATTATCACTGCATTTCTAATATCACATGAAGGATACACATATTAAAATAAGTCAGATACAAAAGGGGGGGACAGAAAACATTATAATGTATTGTCAAAAGACTAAACACTAGGGGAAAACATCCAAAAGGAAGGTAAAGAACATAGAGTTCATATATGTAGCAACACAAGAAATACATATATTCCTGCCCTGGAAAACTAATTATGAGTTCTTAGTAAGACTATAGGTTATAGATTCAACGTGGAGTTCCAAAAGATGCTTTAATAAAATCCCTTTTGTAGCAACCCGACCAGTCGTTTTGAGCTCTAGCGCGTTGTTCGGTGGTTTGAGGCCTTGAGTAGTTTTACTTCATGTTTTATGACTTGTACATGTGGTCAAAATTAAATTCGGGAAGTTCGGAGTTAGTTTGGAAAGAAAATTCTCAATTCGGAAGTTTTAAGTTGTAAGAGTTGACAAGGGTTTGACTTTTAAGTAAAGACCTCGAAATCAATATTTGAAGGTTTCAATAGGTTTGTATGATGATTTCGGACTTGGGCGTATCTCCGGGTAGAGCATCGGGTGGTCCGGGAGCATTTCAGTGCTTATTGTGGAAAGTTAGCATTTTGAAGGTTTTAGAAATTCCTAAGTTTGACTTGAAGTGGACTTTGGTATTATCGATGTCCTTTTGGGATTCCAAGATATGGAATAGGTTCGTGTTATGATTTATGAGTTATGTGTAAAGTTTGACGTTATTCGGAATGTTTAAGTATGAACCGAACGGGTTCGTCAAAGTTCAAAATTTAAAGAAAGGTTTCGATTGTCGATTTGTAGTTTTGATGATGTTTGGTGTAATTTGAGGCCTTGATCAGGTTTGTGTTATATTTGGGGACTGGTTGGTGTGATTGGATGGGGTCCCAGGGGCCTCGGGTGTGTCTCGGGATGGTTTCAGACCATTTTCCCTTTGTTTGTGATTGCTGGTTTCTGGTGTTTGAATTGTTCATCGCAATCGCGTAGGGTTGACTGGGAGCTGGCGAAGTTGTTCTTCTTGATCGCACATAATGGCTTGCGATCGCAGAGTTTGGTCTAATGGTTCATCACATTCGCATGGCAATATGGTTGTTCTACGCGATCGTAGGAATAGATTCGCAATTGCGGAAGGTGTTGGTCTGAGGCATAAAGGTTTGGCCTTCGCGTTCGCGGAGCTGGGCTCGCGTTCGCGTATGCTGATCAGAAAGAGTTCAAGATCGCATTTCTTTTGTCGCGTTCATATAGAGGGAAATATGGGGCAACTGAATTTGGCCTTCACGATCGCAAATGTATTCCTGCGACCGCGAAGAGGAAGGGCCTAGGCAGGCTTCAATTTATTTCGGGTTTTGGCTCATTTATTTCACTTCTCTCTTGGTTTAGGCGATTTTTGGACAGCTTCAAAGGGAGATTTTCATCATCTATTGCAAGGTAAGTTATTCCCACATATTGTAAGTTAGTTACATGGATTTTATAAGGATTTAACATGGGAATTTGTGAAAAAATTTAGGATTTTGAAGAAAAACCTAGAAATTATATTTTAGGATTTTGACCACAAAATTGGACATGGAATTTTGAATAAACCATATATTTGAGTTCGTAACATCATGGGTAAAGTTTATCTTTGAACATTTTTGGAATTCGGGCACATGCGCCCTGTGGGCTGACTTTGTTGACTTTTCAAGCGGAATTGGGGATTCTTATAAATTAATTAATTATGATGTTGGAATATTTGTATTGGTTTTCCTGATTGTTTAACTAGTTTTGGATATATGGTATCGATTTGAGGAGTTAGGGAGGCACTGGAGCCGGTTATTGGAACTCGGAGACATGTAAGAGTCTTGTCTAACCTTGTGAGGGGGAACCACCCCCTAGGTGATATAATGGTTATGTGCTACTAGTTGTGGGTGTTACGTACGCACGAGGTCACGAGAGTCTATACATAACTAAAGCATGTTTATGTCTGGGTAGACTTAGGACTTTATCATGTAATATTTGAATTATTTGAACTCATTCTGCTAGCTTAATTAAGTGAATTTATAATTGAAATTGATTTAGGAATATATATTAGGCCGAGCCTTATCACCTTGAGTTGTTGGAAAATATTTTATAAATGGTAAAAGGTATACCCACTTTATGCTCATGTACTTGTATTGTAAGCACGTGACTCATAATTCGATAAGTTCTGTCCTTCTTGTTGAGCGGGCCGAACGACTTGGCAGTATATTGAGATGCATCTCTGGTTCAACCCTCGGCAGTGTACACACAACTCTGTATCGGGCCGTACGGCCTCGGCATAATCGTGCGTATTACTGCTAGGAGTCCAAATATTCGTAAGATGCCCTTTTATTGAGACTTGTCATTTATGGGGTATTCCTTATCCGTTTGAGACTACATTCGATATTTCTGATCTGATGAGATAATATACGACCTTCGGGAGATTTATACATCCAAAGGAAATGTTGGCGAATTATGTTAGTTACTGTTTTACCTCATTATCACTATGTTGTGCTTATATCTATTTATGATTTATCATGTTGATTTATTGGACCACTAGTAAGTATCGATTTCGATCACTCGTCACTATTTCTTTGGGGTTAGGTTAGATACTTACTGGGTATGCGTTGATTTATGTACTCATGCTACACTTATGCACTAAATGTGTAGGATCTGATAGGTTCAATTGGTGGTCATGTTGGCGCATAGGCGTAGCTGTTGAGGAGACTTTATGATGAGCTGCATTCCAGGCTACGTATCGCAGTCCACAGAGTCTCCATCGTGCTATTTACTTTATCCTATCATATTAACATTCCAGACAGATATTGTATTATTATTATACTTCTTAGTAAATGCTCACGCACTTGTGACACCGAGTTTTGGGATGTTCTAGAACTTGCTTATGGTTTTCATAACCTCGATACACTTTTACTTAAATATTATTTATATTGTATTTATCTATGACTTTAACGCATTTATGTCTCCACCTGACAAGATTCATGATTTCAAAGATAATAAAACGAATAATTAAGTTGTTAGTTAACCGTTGGCTTGTATAACATCGACGTTGGGCGCCATCACGACCTGTAGTGGGTTTTTGGTCGTGACGCCTTGGTATCAGAGCTCTAGGTTCACTTGGGTCTCACGAGTCATGAGCGAGTACACTTGGATCAGTACAGAGACATCTGTACTTATCTATGAGATGCTACAGGTCTATTAGGAGCACTTTCCTTCTTGATTCCTCGTCGTGCAATTTTATTCCATTGAAGCTTGTGCCTTCATTTCTTTCCTACTCAATCATATGTGACTTGGAGCGCTTGTTATCAATTGGGCATCGAGTAGTTGTATTGTTACTGCAGATGCAGTGTAGGATATTTCTCCCTGCGCATTCGATTAGGCTATTGTCGTCGCCTCGTGGAGGAATGTTCTATAATTTCAGTGCAATGTTAGTGTTGCTATCATTTCAGCACAATGTTAGTATTGCCTATGATTTCCTAGCTATGCACGGTATATTATGATGTTCATGAGTGGTTATCGCAGTGTTGGTGTACATGGTAAGATGCTTATTAATGTGCCGTGACAGTGAATGACTCGAATTGAGGACTACTAGGTTCATGGTTTAGAGGTTTGACATTTAATTCAAGCAGAGAAGAAGCAATTGGACTATAGATGTTTAGGTCTTGGTTGACGGAGTAGTGAGACTTGATATTTTCGGACGTGGTGGAATTCTCGTTTGCGATGTAGTATCATCATCCTTGTTAGAATGCATTAAGGTTCCTCGGTGTCATGGTCTTCTTTGAATTGCTTTCGGGGTAGGGTATTATAGAATGGTGCCTAAGCAGCAGTTATCAGAGATAGCGGTGTAAGGCAGCTTCAGAGTCGAATCGGTCTTTCTAATGTTGATGGCTCGAGAACGATGAACTTTATGGAGGCTCAGAGTTTGTGGCAATTTATCAGTTCGGCACTGCGAAGATAAATTATGATTAGAGGTAGTATTTTGGTAGCGAAAAAAGAGGGAGAACATGGTGGGAGGTGTCTCGCGGTGGTTGAAATGCTAGCAGGTCAAGTCTGAGCAACATAGGTCGAGTAGTTGCTTAAGGAGATGCGTTTAGCGAAGGGGGAGTGGCAGAGTAGCATACAAATTCTGTGGTAGGATAGCCACATACTTTGAGGAAGTTTAGAGCGATTTGGAGATCATGGTGGACAATGACTAAATATATAAATTTCATTTGGGACGGTGGCTACTGTACGGAGGAAGATTAAATATGTCAAAGAGGAGTTTGCTTGAAATGAAGAGGGGTGTGAAAGCTTGATTATCTTTTTCGGATGTAACATGACTTAGAGTTTGGAACATGTGGTTGGACTTTCAGTTCATGCTAATGGGGAATCAACATGCTTTTACAGTTGGTGGACGAGCATGGGCTCAGGAGGGTTTGCTGATTTTGTGGTAGTTGTAACTAGGGCAATATCGTTAGGAGATGTCAAAATGGAATTCCACAGGTGGGCTATCTCCTGTGAGTAGATTGGCAGATGTGTGATTGTTGATGACGTTCCCATAAAGGGTTATACTTTCTACACCGTAGGAGGCATGTACTGGAATGTGAGCTTGGATCGCTCGAAGAAGATGGTGCGACTGTCAAGAGGTCGAATGTGTGATGGTGGCTGATAATTCAGAATGTTTTATGAAATGTCTAACATGAGCTTGCGAGAATTTGGCGGGTTAACGGTGCGAGATCATGGTACTTGAGAAGGAGGAGTTATTGTGAGTTCTAGATTTATATGATTATAGCTTAATGCTAACTAGGAGAGCCCACAATCTACGATTGGGACACGCGGTTGTGTGCGTGTGCGGTTTTTGGTTATCTGTGCATTGCTGGATTAGTTATGACCAAGGAGAAGAATTCATTCAGTTTCTTCTTTGGGTGTGTTCATATGCTAACAGCTCACTAGAGTTTGGCTATATATTCCGGATCAAGTCGGAGTGGGTGACTCTCAACCGTGATTCTAATGGGTTAAAGAATGTAAGCACGGTGTCTAAGGATTTTGGGTTCGTTATGTGGATGAAGACCGGGATTTTGTAGCAGAGTGTGAAGAATACTTAGGGAATTTCCTATGTAATCATTGGGTCTATGGGGCAGTATTAGAGGAATAGGAGAAACAACTTCAGATTCGTGGAAGGTCTTTTATAATGGGTGTACTAGTTGGAGATGCTATTGTGCGCCTGAGGAGGGTATGAGATGGTTCACGGGTATTGAGACGGTGTGATCTTGTGATTTGGGTCACTCGGGATGAGTGTTGATTGAGTTTCGTTATGTTTTTCAATGGAGCTATTAATATTTCTAAGGCAAGTCAAGAGTAAATTTGAAGAAGTAGGGCCGGTTATTAATGGTTTTAATCGGAATGATTGTGGCAATGATAGGTTCCTTCAGCGTGCTAAGTTATACAGATTGTTTGTTGTTGTACGTGGGGGCTCGACAATCACCATAATTTGATTGATTTGGGAGGTATTTAATTCTAATGGCCTTGTTATGTGTAAATGGATCCCGGAAGAGTTATGGCAGTTTAGACCACAACTTGAGATCTGTATTTTCTGTGGTTATTGGAATTCGGTTGCGTGTTGCAATTATTCTCCTGAAATAATTGGAGTGAAAGGGTCATATCCGATTGACTGTTTATTATACTTCTGGTTCAGGAGTTATGATGAAGTTCTTGGGTTCTCGCGTAGCAGCACGTTAGGTGCAGTGAGCAGTATGGAAATTGGAAGTTGAGGATTAAGGTTGTGGTTCGCTGTTGATAAGAATGTCACGAGCTCGGATGGGCAGGGAAGAATTCACATGTTCAGAGTAAGCTGGCCTTATTTTAGTGTCGCCTGAGAATGGTGTTCTATGGAAGGGGCATTGTGTATTGATTTGCGGTTTCTTGATTTGCATTACAGAATTTGTATGGTTGGAGGTGTATATGTGCAGACTTTGCTACCAGGTGCGAAAGGTCGTGGGAGTATAACCCATGAGAAGATCGTATAAGTGTGACATGTTAGTCACTTGAATGTTATAGGTTGAAATCGAGTATGGAGATTCTGGTACTATCGCTAATGCGAGAGTTTATGCCTGAAAGGCACTCTATTCATTTGGTTGTGGATTGTGGAAGTTAGTTTAGGATTTGATGATTGATTGTATGTGTCATGGATAGGGTCATTGTGGACCTTTTGGGAGGTTATTGGCCAGTATGGGATGATCGGAAATGATTGGAGGTCCATTAATAGATCTAATGTGAATGTTTGCTCCACATCGGGCTGGGTGTGTTCATTCAGCATAACATTGCTTATGGAGGAGTCTTCGGGTGTTGGATGTTATTCCTGTCGTCCGCTATTTCATGTAATACTCTATTGTTCCATGAGGGTTGTGAGACAACTTGATTATTCGTATATGTGTTATGATTCTGTGTAGCTTGTGGTGTTATATGAACAATATGGCTCTGAGGTATTTTATTTCACCTTAGTCATGCTTGAGTTTTTGTAGCGCATGGCACTATCCGTCTCCCCGGGCTTGTATTTATGCACTTGGCATGCTTGTGGTCGATTTTTGAGCATTTCGTAAGTATAACCATTACGGCTTGATGGGTGTTTCCTTATTAATTATTATTTGTGGATCGGGGTGGCACGCCGCCATGGGTATATTGTTTGGATTGGGTGGCACGCCGCCACGGGTATATTGTTTAAAACGGGTGACATGCCGTCACGGGTATGTTGTGTTAATCGGGTTACGCGCTGCAACGATGTCATATTTGGATCGGGTTGCACGCTGTAATAGTGTCATGTTTGGATCAGGTTGCACACCACCACAATGTCATATTTGGATCGGGTTGCACGCCACAACAGTGAGGAGTTAAGTACGATTCCTTATACTTATTTTGTGTGCCTTGTTTGTTATCCCTAAGATAGAGCCGTAACATCGGTTTGGCCATTTTATTCATTGTGCGGGCTGGATGGTTCTTTGCCAGAGTTCGTTCTTCCCTATGGGTCATATTCGAGTTGTAGCTTATTGGCTCTTTCATGGCGATTTATGAGATCTTAGACGGTGTTTGAGGTGGCTTATTGCCGGTGCAGCTTGTACTGTGTGAGACAAGGTTATTGGACCTGAGATCAGTGTGATCGGATTTATGTAGGGTATATTAAAGAAATTTCTAAATTCAGAAGTTTTAAGTTGGAAGAGTTGACTAAGGTTTGTTTTTTGAGTAAATGACCTCGAAATCCGTATTTGAAGGTTCCAATAGATTCGTATGATGGTTTCAGACTTGGACGTGTGTTCGGGTGGTCCGGGAGAATTTCGGCGCTTATTATGGAAAGTTGGCATTTTGAAAGTTTAAGAATTCCTTAGCTTTGGTTTGAAGTGGACTTTGGTGTTATCGATATCTGTTTGGGGTTCTGAGCCTTAGAATAAATTCGTATCGTGATTTGTGACTTATGCGTAAAGTTTGGCATCATTCTGGAATGTTTAAGTATGATTCGGACGCTTTCGTCGATGTTTGAATGTTTGAAAGTTTAAAGAAAGGTTTCAATCGTCGATTCGTAGCTTTGATGTTGATTGGTGTGATTTGAGACCTCGAGCAGGTTCGTGTTATGCTTTTGGACTGGTTGGTGTGATTGGATGGGGTCCTGAGGCCTCGGGTGTGTTTCAGGACTAGTTCGAACCATTTCTCTATGTTGTGCAGATGTTGGTTTTTGGTACGTTTGGTATGCATTGAGATCATGAAGGTAGGAACGCGATCGCAAAAGGTTAAGTGGACTGATGGCATTTTTGTTCAACGCGATTGCGTAGAGGGAGCTACGATTGCAGAGTTAGAGCAGGTTGTTCTTCACGTTCGCATGGGCAGAGCCGCGAACGCAGTGGGTTGTAGAGGCAGGACTGTTTGGGAGAGTTGGGCTATGCAATTGCGGAAGGATTCAAACGATCGTGGAAGAGGAATCTGCGGAGGCTAAGTTTGGCCTTCACGTTCGCGATAATGGGCTCGCGTTCGCGGAGGGCTGGGCAGGTTGTGCTTCTCGATCGCGAGTAGGGCCTCACATTCACACAGGGTAAATTCATGGGCTAGTCTGGTTGGCCTTTGCGATCGCGTGGAGTTTTCTACGATTGCTATGAAGGGAGTTGCTGGGCAGTGAGCTTTTATTTTTGGGACTTAGCCCATTTCTCTCCCATTTTCATTTGGTTGGGCTATTTTTTGGAGCTCTTGGAGAGAAGATTTTCATCATCTATGTCAAGGTAAGTAATTCTCAAATATTGTGAGTTAAATACATGATTTTTATATGGATTTAAACATGGAAATTAGTAGAAATTTGGGATTATGGTAAAAAACCTAGGATTTGGTATTTTTGGATTTTGAGCACCAAATTGAACATGGAATTTAGAATAAATCACATATTTGAGTTCGTGGCGTCATGGTTTTGACTTTGTTGACTTTTTGAGCGAAGTTGGAAATTGTTATAAATTGATTAATTATGAGTATTATAGTGTATTTTTATAGGGTTGCACATTGTTTGACTAGTTTCGGATTGTTTGGCTTTGAATTGAAGAGTTAGAGAGGCATTGGAGCCGGTTATGGAACTTCGGAGCGAGGTAAGTCTCATGTCTAACCTTGTGAGAGGGAAACTACCCCTAGGTGATGTAATTGTTATGAGCTACTAGTTGTGGGTGCTACGTATGCATGAGGTAATGAGAGTCCATATGTAGCTAAAGTATGTTGATGTCCGGGTAGACTTAGGACTTTACCATGTAATATTTGAATTCTTTGAACTCATTCTGCTGGCTTAATTGGTTTAGAAAAAAAAAAAAATATATATA
>AWOL01S0018613.1:111598-137794 GCA_000715115.1 Nicotiana otophora
ATTTAAATACAAAGAATAGAAATGTAACGACACGGCTGGTCGTTTTGAGAGTTAGAGCGCTGATCCCTTAGTAATTGCTTCCCCCGTATCTATTTCTGCTATTGTGTCTTACCGGGAGGGTTCGTTTTGGGTTTCGAAGTGAATTCGGACACTTAGTCTCTTAATTGGAAGATGAAGTTGGAAAAGTTGACCAGATGTCGACTTGTGTGTAAACGACTTTGGATTTGAATTTTATGGTTCTGTTAGCTCCGTTAGGTGATTTTGAAATTAGGAGCGCGTCCGGAATATAATTTAGAGGTCCGTAGTAGAATTAGGCTTGAATTGGCGAAAGTTGGAATTTTGGCGATTTTGGCCCGCTGTGAAAATTTTGATATCGGGTTCAGAATGGATTTCCGTAAGTTGGAGTAGGTTCGTAGTGTCATTTTTGACTTGTGTGTAAAATTTGAGGTCATCCGAATGTTATTTGATATGTTTCGACGTCGTTTGTAGAATTTAGAATTTTTAAAGTTCATTAGGCTTGAATTCGTGTGAAACTGGTATTTTAATGTTATTTTGAGTGATCCGAAGATTCGACTAAGTTCGGATGGTGTTTTAGGATTGGTTGGTATGTTTGGTTGAGGTCTCGAAGGCCTCGGGTGAGTTTCGGGTGCTTAACAGATGAAAATTTGACTTAGGAGAATTTTTGAGTTTGCTGGTTCTGGTGTTTCTGCACCTATGGTGGGAAGTCCGCAGGTGCGGTCCCACAAAAGCGAGGTAAGGTCGCAGGTGTGTTTATGGGTATGAAGGCCAGGGGTCAAAGATGCGACGCGTGAACCGCAGAAGCGGAGACACATCTGCGGAAAGGATTATCGCAGATGCGGATTCGGGGGAGGAGGTCACATTCCGCAGAAGCAGACAACTCATCGCAGAAGCGCATCCGTAGATGCGGATCTTCGTGCGCAGGTGAGAAGTCTAGAGTTTTAATGAAAATCTGCAGGTGCGGAGTCCTAGCCGCAAAAGCTGTACCGCAGGTGCGGTTCTGGGCTCGCAGAAGCGAGTTCGCTGGGCAGAAAAGAGAGAGTTCGAGGGTTTGAAATTCATTCTTTATTTTTGGACTTGGGAGCTCGAAAATTGGCGACTCTTTGAGAGATTTTTAGAGAGAGATTTGGGATAACGATTCCTAACTCGATTTTGGTTATATTTCATTAATCTAGTGTCGTATTCTTCATTTAATTAAGGAATTTGAGTGAGAAAGTTGGTAAAATGGGGAAAACGTTCCCCAACCGAATTTCTGAGTTTTGAGTGGGATTTAGACATCGGATTTGGATAATTTTGGTACGAGTGAACTCGTGACAGAATGAGTATTCATAATTGGTAACTTTTACCCGATTCCGAGACGTGGGCCCAGGGAGGTTTTTTAAGTAATTTTCCAATTTCTTGCTTTAACTTTGATTATGTTCGCTAGATTAGTTTCTTGTAGTTATATTTATATTATATAATTGGTTTTGGCTAGATTTGGGCCATTCGGAGTCAGATATTCGTGGAAAGAGCATTATTTCGGATTGATTTGAGCTTGGTTCGAGGTAAGTGGCTTGCCTAACCTTATTTGGGGGAACTCCCCTTAGGATTGGTATTGTTGTTGATATATGAGCGACGTGTTCGTGAGGTGACGAGTATGTACACGGGTTAATTGCTGTAAAAACCCGATGTTCACTAAATAATAATCTGTCTTTCCTCTAATTTGAACCTATTAGCATGTATAGTATCCTGTTAGGCTCAGAAAGCATGCCTACTTGCCTTACTGTTTACCTGAACTACGTGCAACATGTTTAGTGATTTTTACCTATTTTTCCTTAACTTGTACTTAGGTTAAATTGTAAGATTTAGTGCCGTTACTACTGAATTTTATTGTTTGACTGCATATTTACTTCGGGACTATGGAACGGTATTCCGGGAGATTCCCCTGTACTGCATATTTACTTTGGGACTACGGAACGGTATTCCGAGAGATACCCCTGTCTTGCATATTTACTTTGGGACTACAGAACGAAATTCTGGGGATCCCCCTGCACATTGACGTTTGGGACTACGAGATGGTATCTCGGGAGATCCCCTATAGTTTTGTTGTGTACTGAGCTGTTGTTTTCAATGTGTATTCCTTATTAAATTCAGCCCTTACTGTCATGACCCATTTTTCCCCTCCGAAAGACGTCGTGACGGCACCTAGTCGCTACGACTAGGTAAGCATATCAACATTGAAATAGCAGAAATAGAGAAAATAAAGGAACAATTAAGCATCAATAATAAATATATAATGGTAAAATGCCGCTCGGCATATACAAGTAAAACACGTTCGAAAATTTATACACAATACTTCCCAAAATCCGGAATCACGAGCCATAAGCTCTATGAAAACTATCTAACTGTCTGCTATACAAAGGGTCTAAGAAGTAAAGGAGGGAAACAAAGTAAAAGATAGAGGGGGACTCCGAGGATCTGCGGACGTATGCAGATATACCTTGAAGTCTCCGATGGTTGTTGCGGCTACACTAATACCGAGGCGAACGAGAGGTACCCGGATCTGCACATGAAAATATATGCAAGAAGGGCGTCAGCACACCACAATGGTACGCAGTAAGTGCCAAGCCTAACCTCGGTCGAGTAGTAACGAGGTCAGGTCAGGGCTCTACTGGTATAACTTTAATGAAATAGGACAAAAAGAAATATCATAGAAAAATAAACACAGAATCTAACAGGAATAAATTTCAATGAAAGCCAACAGCTCAGAACACAGTAATAGCAACAGAGGATCTCCCGGGATACCGTCCCGTAGTCCCAAACCTAAATGCGCAAGGGGATCTCCTGGAATATCGTTCCGTAGTCCTAAAGTAAATATGCAGTGCTGGGGGATCTCCCGGAATACGGTTCCGTAGTTCCAAAGTAAATATGCAGTATAGGGTGATCTCCCGGGATACTGTCACGTAGTCCCTAAGTAAATATGCAGCTCAACCAATATAAATAACAGTTACAGCAAGGAAATCTACATCTTAGATTAAGTTCACATCAAAGAAATCAGCCAATTTTTACTACACATGCTGCACAGAGTTCAAATAGGCAGTTAAATCACGTAGGCATGCTTTTCTAATCTAATCAGAGTAGTTACATAAGTGAGTGTATTTAAAACAAAAAACAAACAGGTTACGATTTAGTAAAAAGAAAGTTTTACAACAAATAGCCCGTTATGTACTCGTCACCTCACGTACACGACGCTCATATATCAAACAGTACCAAATCCGAAGGGGAAGTTCCCTCCCACAAGGTTAGGCAAGCCACTTGCCTCGAACCAAGCTCAAATCAATCCTAAATCACGCTCTTGCCATGAGTATCTAACTCCGAGTGGCCCAAATCTAATCAAATCAATTACATAACTTAAATATAGCTACAAGTAACTAATCTAGCTAATGAAATCAGGGCTAAGACAAGAAAATAGAAAAACGCCCAACAAGCCTCCCCGGGCCCACGTCTCGGAATCGGGTAAAAGTCATAAATCATGAATACCCATTCACTCACAAGTTCACTCGTACCAAAATTATCCAAATCCGATGCCTAAATCCCACTTAAAACTCATAAATTAGATTGGGGAACTTTTCCCCCATTTTTCCAACTTTCTCACTCAAATTCCTTGATTAAGTGAAGAAAACAATAATAGATTAATGAAATGTGATCAAAATAGGATTACGAATCGTTACCCAAAGATATACTCTGAAAAACTCTCGAAAAATTGCCTTCCTCCGAGCTCAAAATTGAATTTTGTGAAATGAACATCAAACCCTCGAATCTGCCCTATTTCTGCCCAGTGATTTCCGCTTCTACGATCCCAGGACCGCATCTACGGCTGGGACTCCGCATCTGTAAATTTTCATTAAACTCAAGGGTCCACACCTGCGCTCCTTCGTCCGCATCTGCGGATGCGCTTCTGCGGCTATTCGCGCGCTTTTGCGGAGCCTTGAATCCTCTCACCTCCGCATCTATGACTATCGTTCCGCAGATGCAGCTCCGCTCTTGCGGCTCCCTTGTCGCATCTGCGACCCCTGACCTATACACCCAAACCTGCACCTGCGACCTAAGCCTCGCTTTGGTGGGGCCGTACCTGCGAACCTCCCACCGCAGGTGCGAAAGACACCAGAACCAGCAACGCAACAATTCTCCTAAGTTCATTTTTCATCTGTTAAGCACCCGAAACTCACCCGAGGCCCCCGGGACCTCAACCAAACATACCAAACAATCCTAAAACACCATACAAACTTAGGCAAACCTTCAAAACACATCGAACAACATCAAAAACACAAATTATATACAGATTCAAGCCTAATGAACTTTGAAAATTCCAAATTTACAAACGATGTCAAAACATATCAAATCTCGTCTGAATGACCTCACATTTTACACACAAGTCGAAAATGACACTACAAACCTTCTACCACTTCCAGAATTCCATTCGAGGCTCGATATCAAAATTTTCACTACCGACCAAAATCGCCAAAATTTCAACTTTCGCCAATTCAAGCCTAAATCTACTACAGACCTTCAAATCACATTCTGGATGCGCTCCAAAGTCCAAATCACCTAACGGAGCTAATGGAACCATCAAAATTCAAATCTGAGGTCGTTACACATAAGCCAATTTCCGGCTGACTTTTCCAAATAAGAGACTAAGTGTCTCCATTCATTTCAAAAAACCAACACGAACCCTCCCGGCAACCCAAAATAGCAAAATAAGATACGAGGGAAGCAGTTAATAGGGGATTGGGGCTCTAACTCTCAAAATGAACGGCCGGGTCGTTGCATCCTCCCCCTCTTAAAACAATCGTTCATCCTCGAATGAGTTTAAAGACATACCTGGAGCTGTGAAAAGATGAGGATAACGGTTACGCATATCCCGCTCTGTCTACCAAGCTGCCTCCTCGATTGGCTGACCACTTCACTGAACCTTTACTGAAGGAATGTTCTTTGACCTTAGCTTTCTGACCTGCCTGTCCTAGATAGCCACTTGCTCCTCAACATAAGATAGATCCTTGTCCAACTGGACTGAGCTGTAATCCAATACATGAGCTGGATCACCGTGATACTTCCGGAGCATAGAAACATGGAATACCAGATGAACTCCTGATAGGTTGGGAGGTAGAGAAAGCTCATGAGCAACCTCTCCAACACGCTGCAATATCTCAAAAGGACCAATGTACCTCGGGCTCAGCTTGCCCTTCTTCCCGAACCTCATGACGCCCTTCATAGGCAATACCTGAAGCAAGACCTGCTCTCCAACCATAAATGCTAAATCGCGAACCTTCTGGTCCGCATAACTCTTCTTTCTGGACTAGGATGTGCGAAGTCTATCCTGAATCACCTTCACCTTATCCAGGGCATCCTGAACCAAGTCTGTACCCAACAATCGGGCCTCGCCCGGCTCAAACCAACCCGCGGGAGTCTGACACTGCCTACCATACAGAGCCTCATACGGTGCCATCTGAATATTGGACTGATAGCTGTTGTTGTAAGTCAACTCCGCAAGTGGAAAGAACTGGTTCCATGACCCTCCAAACTCCATCACACAAGAACAGAGCATATCCTCTAGAATCTGAATTGTGCGCTCGGACTGCCCGTCCGTCTGAGGGTGAAAGGTTGTACTCAGCTCTACCCTAGTACCCAACTCCTACTGTACGGCTCTCCAGAACCGTGATGTGAACTGTGTACCTCTGTCTCAAATGATGGAAACTGGGACACCATGAAGGCGGACGATCTCTCTGATGTAAATCTCAACCAATCTCTCTGAAGAGTAAGTAGTCATCACTGGGATGAAATGAGCTGACTTGGTGAGCTGATCCACAATCTCCCAAATAGCATCGAACTTCCTCGAAGTCCGTGGGAGTCCAACTACTAAATCCATGGTCATCCGCTCCCACTTCCACTCTGGGATCTCTAACCTCTGAAGCAAGCCACCCGGTCTCTGATGCTCACACTTAACTTGGTGACAGTTGAGACACCTGGACACAAACCTAACTATATCCTTCTTTATCCTCATCCACCAATGGTGTCGTCTCAAATCCTGGTACAGCTTCACGGCACCTGAATGGATGGAATACCGTGAGCTATGGGCCTCCTTAAGAATCAACTCCCGAAGACCATTCACATTAGTTACACATATCCAGCCGTGCATCCTCATCACACTGTCATCACCAATAGTCACATCTCTAGCATCTCCCCCCCGAACCCTACCCTGAAGGACTAGAAGGCGGGGGTCATCATAATGACGCTCCCTGATACATTCATAAAGAAAAGACCGAGTGACCACACAAGCCAATACTCGGCTCGGCTCCGAAATATCTAGTCTCACAAACTGGCTGGCTAAAGCCTGCACATCTAATGCTAAGGGTCTCTCTGCTGCTGGAAGATATGCCAAACTCCCCAAACTCTCCGCTCGGCGACTAAAGGCGTCAGCCACTACATTGGCCTTCCCTAGGTGGTACAAAATAGTGATGTCATAATCCTTAAGTAGCTCCAACCTCCTCCGTTGACGCAAATTAAGGTCCTTTTGCTTGAATAGGTGCTGCAAACTCTGATGATCAGTGTAGATTTCACAAGGAACACCGTACAAATAATGGTGCCAGATCTTCAAGGCGTGCACAATAGCTGCTAACTCAAGATCGTGAATAGGATAATGCTTCTCATGCACCTTCAACTGTCTGGACGCGTAGGCAATCACCCTACCGTCCTGCATCAATACCGTTCCAAGACCAATCCTCGAGGCATCACAATAGACAGTGTACGACCCCGAACCTATAGGCAATACTAATACTGGGGCTGTAGTCAAGGCTGTCTTAAGCTTCTGTAAGCTCTCTTCACACTCCTCTGTCCACTTGAACGAAGAACCCTTCTGGGTTAGCCTGGTCATAGGTGCTGCAATAGATGAAAACCCCTCTACAAAGCGACGATAATATCCCGACAAACCAAGGAAACTGTGGATCTCTATAGCTGATGATGGTCTAGGCCAACTCTGAACTGCCTCCACCTTCTTAGGATCTACCTTGGTCCCATCACTAGATACTACGTGACCCAAGAATGCCACTAAATCAAGCCCAAACTCACACTTAGAAAATTTTGCATACAACCTCTTCTCCTTCAAAGTCTGAAGCACAGTCCTCAGGTGCTGCTCATGATCTTCCCGAGACCGGGAATACACCAGAATGTTGTTAATAAACACAATGACGAAGGAGTCAAGATAAGGCCAAAACACATTGTGCATCAAGTGCATAAACGCTGCTGGGGCATTGGTCAGCCCAAAAGACATGACAAGAAACTCAAAATGACCATATTTGGTCCTGAAGACAGTTTTCGGGATATCCGGCTCCCGAATCTTCAACTGATGATAGCTAGAACGCAAGTCTATCTTGGAAAACACCCTGGCACTCTATAACTGATCAAATAAATCATCAATGCGAGGTAATGGATATATGTTCTTCACTGTAACCTTGTTCAGCTGGCGATAATCAATACACATACGCATAGAACCATCATTTTTCTTCACAAACAAGACCGGAGCACCCCAAGGTGATATACTGGGCCTAATAAAGCCTTTATCAAGAAACTCCTGCAACTGCTCCTTCAACTCCTTCAACTAAGGAGGAGCCATATGGTAAGGAAGAATAAAGATGGGTTGAGTGCCCGACAATAAAAGAATGCCAAAATCAATATCTCTATCGGGAGACATGCTCGGAAGATCAGCTAGAAACACATCAGGGAAGTCCCTCACTACTGGGACTGACTCAATTATAGACGTATCAATACTGATATCTCTCACATAGGCCAAATACGCATCACACCCCTTCTCAACCATTCGCTGAGCCTGAAGAAATGAGATGACCCTGTGGGGAGTATACTCTAAGGTACCTCTCCACTATACTCACGGTAAGCCTGGCATAGCCGGCGTCACGGTCTTAGCGTGTCAAGAATAGCATAATGGGGCGACAACCAGTCCATGCCCAAGATAGCATTAAAATCTACCATACTGGGCAATAATAAATCTACTCTGGTCTCAAAACCACTAAGAGCAATCAAACACGACCGATATATGCGATCTACAACAAGAGAATCTCCCACAGGAGTAGATACATAAACAGGGGAACTCAAAGAATCCCGAGATACCCCCAAATGCAGAGCAAAATAAGAAGACACATATGAATGCGTAGAGCCTGGGTCAAATAATACCGATGTATCTCTATGACAGACTGGAACAATACCTGTGATGATAAAATCGGAAGCAACTGCCTCTGAACCTAGCCTGGACTCCCCCTATAGTGTGACCTCGACCTCCCCGACCTCTACCTCGAGCTGACTGAGTAGGTGGGGCGACAGCTGGGGCTGGAAGAATGGTAGGAGGACCCGCTGGAGCACGTGGTGGCTGAGAAGACTATGGAGGTACACCCCTCCTGAGTCTGGGGCAATATTTAACCATATGATGATTATCACCGCACTCAAAACAACCCTTCGGAGGATGCAGCAGCTGAGACTGGCTCGGACCTGTCCTGCTGGGCTGGCCGCTAATAGCACCCCGAGAAGAAGGCACACTCGATACTGGTGGTGCATAATAAGGCTCCTGAGGCCTAGGAGGAGATGGAACACCAGTGGCAGCTGGAAGAGCTGAATGAACTGGGCGACTCACAAAACCCCTACCATGGCATGCTGCTGGCGCACGAGCTCCTGAGTAATGACCAGTCTCTCGAGCCATCTTGGCCTCTCTCTCCTCTTTGTCCCGGGAAAGCATGCCCTCCACTCTCTTGGAAGTACTCACGACCTACTGATAAGAGATGTCCATCTCCAACTCCTTGGCCATACAGGTCCGAATAATGGGGTGGAGTCCCTCAATGAAGCGACGAACCCTCTCTCTGACTGTAGCAACCAAAGTCGGTGCATGTTGAGCCAACTCAATAAAACGGAATGCGTACTCCGACATAGTCATAGAACCCTGGCGCATTCTTAAGACATCCTTTATGACTCAATATGGCCATTATGAGTTCTGGGTGATGTCTTTTGGGCTAACCAATGCCCCAGCAGTGTTCATGCATTTGATGAACAGTGTATTCCAGCTTTATTTGGATTCATTCGTTATTGTATTCATTGATGATATCCTGGTGTACTCTCGTAGCTAGGAGGAGCATTCCCATCATCTGAGGACTATGTTACAGAGATTGAGGGAGGAGAAGCTTTATGCAAAGTTCTCCAAGTGCGAGTTTTGGCTCGGTTCAGTGGCATTCTTGGGGCACGTGGTGTCCAATGAGGGTATTCAGGTTGATCCGAAGAAGATAGAGGCCGTTCAGAGTTGGCCTAGACCGTCCTCAGCTGCAGAGATTCGGAGCTTTCTTGGTTTGGCGGGTTATTATCGTCGGTTTGTTCAGGATTTCTTGTCTATTGCATCGCCCTTGACCAAATTGACCCAAAAGGGTGCTCCATTCAGGTGGTCGGATGAGTGTGAGGAGAATTTTCAGAAGCTCAAGACTGCTTTGACCACAACTCCAGTGTTAGTTCTGCCATCAGCTTCAAGTTCTTACACCGTGTATTGTAACGCCTAGAGGGTAGGTATTGGATATGTTCTGATGTAGGAGGGTAGGGTGATTGCCTATGCCTCGCGCCAATTGAAGATCCATGAGAAGAACTATCATGTCCATGATCTTGAGTTAGCATCCATTGTTCACGCCTTGAAGATTTGGCGTCATTATTTGTATGAGGTCCATTGTGAGATCTCTACTGATCATCAGAGTTTGCAGTATCTGTTGAAACGCAAGGATCTTAATTTGCGTCAGGGGAGATGGTTGGAGCTTCTTAAGGACTATGATATCACTATTTTGTACAATCCGGGGAAGGCCAATGTGGTGGCCGACACTTTGAGTAGCCGGGCGGAGAGTTTGGGGAGCTTAGCATATCTTCCAGCAGCAGAGAGACCTTTGGCATTGGACGTTCAGGCCTTAGCGGGTCAGCTTGTGAGATTGGATATTTTGGAGTCGAGATGGGTATTGGCTTGTGTGGTCTCCAGGTCTTCTCTTTATGACCGTATCGAGGAGCGTCGGTATAATGACCCCCACCTGCTCGTTCTTCAGGATAGAGTTCAGCAAGGTGATACTAGAGAGGTGGTTTATAAGCTTGCCTTGCTACCCAGTTCATTGGGCCTTTTGAGGTGCTTCAGATGATAGGAGAGGTGGTTTATAAGCTTTCCTTGCAACCCAACTTGTCGAGTGTGCATCCAGTGTTTCCTGTTTCCATGCTCCGGAAGTATGTTGGCGATCCGTCCCATATTTTGTACTTCAACACGGTTCAGTTGGAGGGTGATATGACTTATGATGTAGAGCCGGTGGCCATTTTAGATTGACAGGATCGAAGGTTGAGGTCAAAGGATATAGATTCGATGAAGGTGCAAGGGAGGAATCAGCCTATGGAGGAGGCCACCTGGGAGACTGAACGGGAGATGCAGATCAGATATCTACACATATTCGAGACTCCAGGTTTGTTTCTAGACGCGTTCGAGGACGAACGGTTGTTTAAGAAGGGGCGGATGTAACGGCCCGACCGGTCGTTTCGAGAGTTATACCTCCATTTTCCCTATTTCTACTTCCTTTTGTGCTTTTCAGCTATATAATGATGTATCGGGTTAGTTGGTTCAGGTCCGGAGTAGTTTCGGAGTGGATTGAGACACTTAGTCTCTAAAGTAGAAGCTCAAGAAGAAAAAGTAAATCGGACATTGACTTATGTGTAAACAACCACGAATTTGAGTTTTTATGGTTTTGTTAGCTCTGTTAGGTGATTTTGGACTTAGGAGCACGTTCGGAATGTGATTTGGAGGTTCTTAGTAGAATTAGGCTTGAATCGGCGAAAGCTAGAATTTTGGCGATTTTGGCCGGCAGTGGAAATTTTGATATCGGGGTCGGATTGTATTTTCGGAAGTTGGAGTAGCTTCGTGGTGTCATTTCAGACCTGTGTGCAAAATTTGAGGTCATTCGAACGTGATTTGGTAGGTTTCGACATCGTTGGTGGAATTCGAAAGTTTAGAAGTTCTTAGGCTTGAATCCGGGGGTAATATGATGTTTTGATGTTGTTTTGAGTGATTCGAAGGTTCGACTAAATTTCATATGTATGGACTCATGAGTAAATAGGCTATCTAGTTTTGTAAATTTTGTCGGATTTCGAGACGTGGGCCTGGGGGGTCGGGTTTGAGCCAATTTTGGGTTTTGAGTCACATTTGGTATTTTTCTTGTGGAATTTATTCCTTTAGCCTATATTGATCAAATTGTATTGCTTGTGGCTAGATTGGGGACATTTGGAGGCCGATTCGAGAGGCAAGGGCATTGCGGAGTAGAGATTTGCTCGAATTGAGATAAGTAGCGATTGTAAATCTTGTCTTGAGGGTATGAAACCCCGAATTTTGTATCATTTTACTATTTTGAGGTGACGCACATGCTAGGTGACGGGCGTGTGGGCGTGCACCGTTGGGGATTGTGACTTGGTCCGTCCCGTAGCAACTGTAAAGTTGTATATTTTGTTGAAACTATATGATACTTATGTGGTTTAGAAAGAATTTCTGTAAATTGTTGAATGCCATGTTTGGGCCTTGTGACAGTGTTGTTTGGACCCTTAAGGGCCTTTTCTTACTATTCTCGCACTGTTTTCGATTGAAGATTTATACTCAGTCATGCTTATACTTGTTTACTGCATAACTCAGTTTTTATTACTCTGGTTTGATGTATATAAAGGTTGTTTTGGGCTGAATACCTTATTTTACTGAGAGCCCGAGTGGATTGAGAGGTTTATGACCGAATGAGGCTGAGGGCCTGATTTGTGAGGATATTTATGGGATCCCCTCTGGAGGGACTATTTATGATTTGGCTTGATATAGCGCTCGGGCTGAAAGAGCCCCTCCGGAATCTGTATACACCCCCAGTGAGTACAGGTACCTATTGAGTGCAAGTGCTAAGTACTGGGTGTTGAGTGACTGGGAGGCATTGGTGATGGTGAGGTATGCCTGAGGGGCTATTTACGAGTGACTGTGAGGTTTACCCGAGGGGCTATATATGAGTGATGTTTTGCCCGAGGGGTTGTTTATGATTTCATCATTTTTGCTCACCTTTGCATTGAGCCTCTGTTTGAAACTGTTGAAAAAATATCTTTAAATGATTTTTTACTGGAACTAGGTTTAAATGAGATAATTTGATTCAAACACTGATTTTTAAAGCATGTTGTACTGTACCGAGACTTCAGGATATAAACTTTATACGCTTTATTGCTCGTCACTACTTTTTAGTCTTTATTTACTGTTGTTACTTACTGAGTTGGCGTACTCACGTTACTCCCTGTACCTTGTGTGCAGATTCAGGCGTATTTGGACACGGTAGCGACTTTGACTATTCCGGTTGCATATTTTCTTGGGGATAGCAAGGTAGCTGCCTGGCGATTGCAGCCCTACCCTTCTCCCTCTTATCTTCCTTTAATTGTATTTATCTATGTTCCAGACTGTGTTAGTCTCGATATTGTCAAACAAATTATAGTAGATGCTCATGACTAGTGACACGCCGATGTCGGGCTTTTCTTTTCCGCACTTTTGTTTTGATTTGAACTCCTTTACAAAGGTTTTATGTTAAATAGCCTTGAAATTATCTTTGAAATGAAAATATCGGTTTATTTTAGAAATGAGTCAGCATTCCTAATTCCACGATATGCACCATCATGTCACGTTGAGTTTAGGGTCGTGACAAGCAACTGGTGCGGTAATTATAGGCTGCTGACCCTACTACACTGGTCTACCCCGCAGCCTGGGACAGAATCTCCGTATGTGACTGGGATCCCCGCAATCGTAACAACTTTGCGGTGCAATAAGCCGCTGAATAGAAGTCTAGCCTTGTGGACCTGCATACCCAATGAAAGGACCCTAAATAGCCGGTGGGCGGTAAGAACTCTCTGGTATAGCACTGAGATAAGGTCGGACTGGAGCACCCCGAGGAGGTAGTGGTGCTAGATATGGGGGCTTGCTGGACTACCCTCTCACGAACTAACCTCTGCCCCCAGAGGGAGCACCTCTAAACTCTCCAGAATACCTAAACCGCTTATCTCTCATAACCTCCTCTCGGCTCCGCTGACATACAACCTCAATCCTCCGGGCTATCTCCACGATTAGCTCATAATAAGTACCCATCTCAACCTCTCGAGCCATAATGGCCTGAATGCCAGTATGTAAACCAGCTACAAACCTCCACACTCTCTCCGCCTCAGTAGGGAGTATCATAAGTGCATGGTGAGATAATTCAGAAAACCTCTCCTCGTAGTCGGTCACTAACATCTGACCCTGCTGGAGCTGCTCAAACTGAAACCGCAACTTTTCCCTCTGGGGGTGGAATATACATGTCCATGAAGATACGGGTGAACCTGTCCCAAGTTATGGGAGGAGAATCTGATGGTCTACCAAGAACATAATATTGCCACCATCTACGAGCCCTGCCCTCTAGCTGAAAAGTAGCAAAGTCAACCCCATGAGACTCCAATATTCTCATGTTGTGCAGTCTATCCCTGCACCAATCAATGAAGTCCTGGAGATCCTCATGTCGCTCACCCCTAAAGACAGGAGGGTGTAGTCTAGTCCATCTATCAAATAGTTTTTGCGGATCTGTGGCTGCAACTGACTTGGGCTCAGGTGTAGCTGCTGCCACTAGTTGGGCTCCACCCATGGGTAGTGCACCCTGGGTCTGATATATAGTAGCTGCCTATCCATGAGCCTACGCGATAGGGGTCTGTGCTCCCTCGCCCGCCTGAGATGTGGCTGGGTCTACCGGAAATAAACCGGCCTGAGTCATAGTGTCCATGAATTGCAGCATACGACCCATGACATCCTGGAATCCCGGTGCAGATGCGAAATCCAACGGAGCTGGCTCTGCCACAGGCACTTCACCCTGTTCCTCAATAATGGGATCCTCTGCTGGACCCATTAGTGGAATAACTGGAACAGTCTGGGGACGTCCTTGTCCCTTACCACAGGCTGGAGCTCTCCCTCGGCCTCTGCCTCTGCATCTAGCAAATGGGGGAGTAGCTCTTCCCTGGTCTGGAGCCTCATTCGAGCGCGTTCTCACCATCTGTGAGAGAGTAATAGAAAGATATTTAGTACTACATCAATTTCATGATGGAGATGAAGAAAAGTAGTTTCCTAACACCCTATAGCCTCTCAAAGATAAGTACAGACGTCTCTGTACCGATCCGCAAGACTCTATTAGGTTTGCTCATAACTTGTGAGACCTACGTGAACCTAGTGCTCTGATACCATGTAGTCACGACCCAATTTCACCTATAGGTCATTATAACGCCCAACACTACGGCTAGGCAAGCCAACTAATAAACTAAACATATATCGATTAGATTTAAATCCAAGAAAAATAATAAAACACTGAATTCTACCAATGTGTGTGCCAAGACCTGGTGTCACAAGTGTATGAGCATCTAGTAGATTATACAAAACACCAAATATAATTTGAAATAGAAATAAACCGAATGAAAATACAAGGAGAGGCACTGGTAGCTGCAGGACGGCTTAGAAAGGCAGCTCACCATTACGCCTCTGGATAACGAGGATGTGCGATGATAGGTCCTCCACAAGTCCATGTCTCAGATCCTGCACAAAAAGTGCATCAAATGTAGCATGAGTACGTAAACAACGTGTACCCAGTAAGTATCAAGACTAATCCCGAAGTGGTAGAGACGTGATGGTCGACTTTGACACTTACTAAGGGTCAACAATAATAAATAGAATAAAATAGAATTTATTTAATTCAGCTTGATTAACAGAGTTAAAAATAATTTTACTAAATCAGCAGGAATAATTAAATTCTTTCAATTTCAACAACTTCCAAACCAATTATGTAAATCCACAAGCTGCAAATTTAAAACATTGTGATATCGTGTATTCGTTTTTATTATTAAGCACGATTTCTGCCGAGGTCGTATGGCCCGATCTGGAATGTCATATACACTGCCGAGGGACGTGCGACACGATGCATAAATGCATCTATCCTGCTGAGGCGTTCAGCCCGATCCACAAGGAAGGGGGACATTTTCTTATGTACCTCCAAAAAGAGAGTATATTTATTATAAGATCAATTCGAGAAGATAAATAATTTCTTTTAACAATTAACTAATTTAAACAGAACATTTAGCATATAAGATTTTCATCTTTTAATATCTTCCCTAACAATTCACAATATATATATCAAATAATTTAATTAAGTAAAGAATACAATTTACACAACTAATTCAATTTACACAACTAATTCATGCTTAGAGTCCTAAACTACCTGGACTTTAGCATTTATAGTAGCTACGCACGGACGCTCGTCACCTCGTGCGTACGTAGCCCCCATAATTAGCAATAATTATTAGTTTAATTACTTATGGGGAAATTTGTCCCTCACAAGATTAGACGAGAGACTTACCTTATCTCAAAGTCCACAAGATTAGACAAGAGACTTACCTTGTCTCTAAGACTAGGTAAGCCGATTACAATTACATTTCGAGCCATTTGTTTTTGAAACCAAAAGCGGAAACAAATAAAAAAACCTCCCAAGACTGGTAATACTGAGTCACGAACTCTAATTGAATACATAAAATGATCTCAAGGATCGAATACTCAATACTGTTTGATTAATAATTAATAGTACAATAAAATGAAAAGACTTCATGTCACGACCCAAAATCTCACATGTCGTGATGGAGCCTATCTCAATACTTAGGCAAGCCGAAAATCTCAATAAACCATCATATCTCTTAAATTTAAAACATAATAATTAAATTCAGCAAAAGAAATCTCACAAATACCGATATAACACTCCCAAAATCCGGTGTCACTAAGTACATGAGCATCTAAATGAATACAAAATCTGACTGATAAACATCACTATCTGAAGTATAGAACAGTACAATAACTAAACAGGAAGGCAATTAAGTATGCGTTCGTCAAGCAGGTACCTTGATACTCTCCGACAAAAATAACTCTGAATTATAGCAGTCGTTGTATCCGGGAGCACCTGGATTTGCACACGAGGTACAGAGTGTAGTTGTAATGACCCGGCCGGTCGTTTTGAGAGTAATAGCCCTGATCCTCTATTAACTACTTTCCCCAAATCTTTTTCTGCTATTGTGACTCGCCGCGATGATCGGTTTAGAGTTTCGGAGTTTTTTAGGACACTTAGTCCCTAAATGAGAGCTTAAGCCTTAGGATTTGGACCGAAGTCGGAACTGTGTGAAGACGACTTTGGAATAGAATTCCATCAGTTTCGTTCGCTCCGTTAGGTGATTTTGGGTTTAGAAGCGTGTCCGGATTGTGTTTTGGAGGCTCGTAGCTCATTTGGGCTTGAAATGGCGAAAGTCAAATTTTTGGAGTTTTGGGCCAGTAGTGGAATTTTTGATATCGGGGTCATTTTCTAATTCTGGAAATTGGAGTAGGTCCATAATGTTGATTATGACTTGTGCAAAAATGTTTAGGTCAATCAGACGTGATTTGATAGGTTTCAGCATCGGTTGTAGAATTTTGAAGTTTCAAGTTCTTTAAGTTTGAATTGGAGGGTGATTCTTGATTTTAGCGTTGTGTGATGGGATTTGAGAGCTCGACTAAGTTCGTATGGTGTTTTAGGATTCGTTGGTACGTTTGGTCGAGGTCTCAGGGGCCTCGGGTGTGTTCTGGATGCTCAACGAGTCATCTTTGGACTTAGAGAAGTGGCAGATTTCTGGTGTTTTATTGCAAGAAAATCCTTCATCGCATTCGCGAGAGGTGCCTCGCGATCGCATAGAGCATCTGGGAAAGGCAGCAAAGTTGTTCTTCGCATCCGCGATGTTGTTCCCACGTTCGCGAAGGTGTGGGACCTTAAACGTACACGTTCGTGATATGGTCCTCGCGTTCGCATAGAGGAAAAGGGCAGAGGAAGCTTCGTGCATTAAGCCTACGTATTTGCGAAGAGGTTCCCGCATTCGCGAAGGGTCCGTCAGTGGAAGGTGCACGTTCGCGAGAGTCCCTTCGCATTCGCGAAGGAGGAATTTTGGGCCAGTGCAAGATTGTTCATCGCGTTCGCTATCGTAATGTCGCGTTCGTGAAGAAGAATGCACCTGGGCAGAATTTAAGGTTCAAAAACGAGGGTTGAGTTCATAACACAAAAATTTTATTGAGAGCTCGGTAGAAGGCGAAATTTGGAGAGATTTTCGGAGGAAGTTTTTGGGTATTGATTCCTAACTCCTTTATGGTTATATTTCACTAATCTATGGTGGATTTCATCATTTAATTTCGGATTTGGGGTGAACAATTGAGAAAGATTCGTAGGCCGAATTTTGGTGTTTTGATCGAGATTTTGGTATCGGATTTGAGAAATTTTGGCATGAGTAAACTCGTGAGTGAATGGGTGTTCGTATTTTGTAGCTTTTACCCGATTCCGAGACGTGGGCCCGGGGTGACGTTTTGGGCGTTTTTCCTAATTTCATGCTTTAGCTTCGAATTAATTAGATAAATTAGTTACTCATAGTTATATTTACATTATGAAATTTATTTGAATAGATTCGGGCCATTTGGAGTCGGATACTCGTGGCAAGAATGTGTTATCGAGGTGATTTGAGCGGTTCGAGGTAAGTGGCTTGCCTAACCTTGTATTGGGGACTTTCCCCTTAGGATATCTTGATATTATTTGGTGTGTGGGCGCCATGTACGTGAGGTGACGAGTACGTACAAGGGCTATTATTACAAAAATCATGTTTAACCTTTTTAAGTCATAAATTGCTTCTCTTGTTAAGTTGTACTAATATGTTTAATTGTGTAGTTTAGACTAGAAAAGTATGTTTACGTGTTTTAACTGCCTAATTGACATTCTATGCGTCATGTTTAGCTAAGTCCTTATTTGCCTTATCTGTTTCCAGTATAAACTGTATAACTCGATGTCATACATGTCATTTCATCTTGCGTTGCATATTTACTTTGGGACTACGGACGTATTCCGGGAGATCCCCAGTACTGCATATTTACTTTGGGACTACAGACGTATTTCGGGAGATCCCCCTGTACTGCAAATTTATTTTGGGACTACAGACGTATTTCGGGAGATCCCCATGTACTGTATATTTATTTTGGGACTACAGACGTATTTCGGGAGATCCCCATGTACTGTATATTTATTTTGGGACTACGGACGTATTCCGGGAGACCCCCCTATACTGCATATTCATTTGAAACTACGGGACGGTATCCCGAGAGATTTCCTACTGTATTTACCTTGTTTTGAGTCATGGGCTCCCTTAACTGTTAAATTTTCGAAAATCTCTTTAACTGTGTCACCATAAATTTTACTTATGTCTTTTACTGTTTAATTTATTATATTTACTCCAGTAGGGCCTTGACCTGACCTCATCACTACTCGACTGAGGTTAGGCTTAGCACTTATTGGGTACAATTGTGGTGTACTCATGCCCTTCCCTGCACATGTTTTCGTGTGCAGATCCAAGTGCGAGCTATCAGCCTCAGGGTTAGTACGTGCTGCTGATTTTAGGAGACTTCAAGTTACTATTGCTTGCGTCCGCAGATCTTCAGAGTCCCCTTCTACTCCCCCGCCTAGAGACTTTCTTTATTATCTTCAGACTTTTGTATAGAGCTACATAGATTATAGCAGCTTGTGACTTAGTGATATTTCGGGTCTTGGGAAATTATTTTGTATATGCCGAGTGGTACTACTCTTGGCTATTTATAATATATTGTTTATCTTTAAAATGTTGTGTTTCTTTATATTTTTCGTAATATTAGGCTTACCTAGTCGTAAAGACTAGGTACCATCACGACACCTTACGGAGGGATAATTTGGGTCGTGACAGTAGTATGAGTACAACTAACTCAATAAGTAACAAGACTAACCTCTGGGCTGAAAGAAATGACGAGCTCCGCAGGTACAGTCCAGTATAAATAATGGTACAAAAATGTAGGCATGCTTTCAAATTTAACAGTTAAACTCAGTACAAATGAAATAGATCAATACTGCATGATATGAGGCATATGACATCTCAGTAGAAAGACCTCATGCAAATGCTGGTCACAAATTATCCGGTCACTCGGTACTGTTTATGGCCAATCCAGGCCATAGGTGTTCCAACCCATATATACACATCGACTGACAGTCAGTCACTCGGTACTGTTTATGGCCAATCCATCCCTGGGATAATTTATCCCAAAATATAAATAATATGATCAAGATCCATTTCCAGGTAAGCTCATTACAATACAAATAAGTAAGGCAAGTCCATGCCCTGGAAAGTACATCCAGAATATATATGATCATCTACGCTCACTGGGGGCGTGTACAGACACCGAAGGGGCTCCTTCAGCCCAAGCGTGATATAAAGCCAATATGGCCTACTGCAGGCGGGCAGTCCCAATCCGTATAATAATAAAGCCAATAAGGACTGCTGCAGGCGGGCAGCCCCGATCCATTTAATAATAAAGCCAATAAGGCCTGCTGCAAGCAGGCAGCCCTGACCCATTTAATAATAAAGCCAATAAGGCCTGCTGCAGGCGTGCAGCCCCGATCCATATAATAATAATGTATAAAGCCTATAAATATCCTAACAATGGACAAATATTATTGAGTGCGAAATGTATATTTTTGAAAAATTACTTTAACAGCAACACGATCCCATGGATCCCAAAATATTGGCACGTAGCCTAACCATGATCTTTAATAGGAGCCTCAGCTTAAATTCTCTAACACAGGCCACATATTTAGATAATAACACGATTCTTTAATTTTTACAACTTCACGGGATTTATTCGAGACACAATATCTGTGGTGCACGTCTACATGTTCATCACTTATCGTGTGTGTCACCTTCAACAATTCATATCATACCAAATTCGGGGATTCATACCCTCAGAACCAAGTTTAGAAGTGTTACTTACCTCAAACCGTGAAATTCTTATTCTACTATGCCTTTCCCTCGTGAATTGGCCTCCAAATGCCTCGAATCTAGCCACAAATAATTCGATTCAGTCAATAGAATTTATTGGAATTAATTCCATATGAAAATATAAGTTTTTCATAAAAATCCAAAAATTTAACTCAAAAATCGCCGTCTCGGAACCCGACAAACGTTACAAAATCCAAACAACCATTCCGATACGAGTTCAACCATACTAATTTTATCAAATTCCGATAACAACTTGACCTCCAAATCTTAAATTTTTGTTTTTGAAAGATTTTGCAAAAATCTTGATTTTCTTCCATTTAAATCCGAAATAAATGATGAATATAACCATAGAATCATGAAGTATAATCACTTTCGGATATAGAACATATACCCAATCCATATTGTGAAAATCGCCTCAAAATTCTCTTCAAACCTAGCTCCATAGCTCCAAATGTTTTAAAATGCTCGAAATCTCAAAATATATCTTCTGTCCAGGCATTTACTCTTCGCGATCGCGAAGCACAAAATTTTTCAGCCCCAAAATTGCTCTTCGCAATCGCGAAAAACCAATCGCGATCGCGAAGAACAAACTCACCCAACTCTTCCAGATAGCCTCTAGTATAATGGTCATAACTGTTTGTACAAAACTCCAGATTGATAATGGTTTTACTTTCTGCAAACTAGACACCCACGGCTATACCTTGTATTTGTTGCTCAGCTCCCAATTCCTTATAGATTTCTAGATATAAGCTTCCAAAGTCAGCCCTCTGCAACAGAGATTTCCAACCACTTCCCAGACAGCCTATAGTTTATCTACCATACCTTTTTTTACACAACGCCAAATGCCAAATGGTTTACATTTCTGAAAACTAGACATCAAGGGCTACAATTTTAATTTTGAATCATCTCCAAATTCCTTATAGATTGCGAGATATAAGCTTTCAAAGTCGGGTCAGTGCAGTAGAGATTTGTTCTACGCGATCGCGAAAAGGCTTCCGCGATCGCGATTCGCAGGGCCCAAACAACAAAATTGCTCTTCGCGATCGCGATCTTTCGTCCGCGATCGCGATTCATACCTCTGTGGCCAAAAACCAGCAACTAAGAATGGCCTAGAAATGGTCCGAAACCACCCCGAAACTCACTCGAGCCCCTCGGGACCTCAACCAAATATACCAACAAGTCCTAAAACATCATACGAACTTAGTCGAAGCCTCGAATCACATCAAACAACGCTAAAACCATGAATCACACCTCAATTCAAACCTAATGAACTTTGAAATTTAAAATACTATATCTTGTGCCGAAATACATCAAATCAATCAGGAATGACTTCAAATTTTGCACACAAGTCATAAATGACATAACGAAGCTATTCCAATTTCCAGAATCGGATTCCGACCTCGATATCAAGAAGTTAACCCCCGGGTCAAACTTCCCAAAAATTCAACTTTCGGTATTTCAAACCTAATTCCACTACGGATCTCTAAATAATTTTTTGGACACGCTCCTAAGTACAAAATCACCATACGGAGCTATTGGAATCATCAAAATTAAATTTCGAGATCGTTTACACATAAGTCAATATCTGGTCAACCTTTCCAACTTAAGTTTTCAATTATGAGACTAAGCGTCTCATTTCACTCCGAAATTCTTCCGGACCCGAACCAACTAGCCTGATAAGTCATAAATCAATTGTAAGGCATAAATTGAGCAGTAAATTGGGGAACGGGGTTATAATACTCAAAACGACCGATTGGGTCGTTACATTATCCCCCATTTAAACATACGTTCGTCCTCGAACGTGCCAGGAATTGTTTCCAAGCCACCACATCACTATTCCATCTAACCACGCATGTACCCGGGGGTGATACCACATCACCCTATTCCACATAGGGCTCACAAGACAACATAACTGAAAATCATTAATTTAACCTTAGCCTAGAAACTTTGGACTTCAATTTCCAACATTCAGAATTTCTTTTCAAGACCTGAATCTCACATCTACACGCTGTATGAGTTTGAACACGATGTACCAAGCCATAACCATAACCCAAGATATAATCACGTAATATACTACACAACTCGCATGCTCGCAACACCATTTTCGATCACAGTAACTACTCCAAACTAACCTGGTAATAGTATTAAACCCCATATCAAGCCAAACCTCATTCCAAAACCTTCGTACACTGCTGATATTTAAAGAAACACATGGAATCTCATAATTAATTATTAGATCAACAAGTCATGGAGCTCTCTCGCCCCAACCCGAACCATAATCACTTTCTAAGCCGACTTTTGATATTATCCTTCCGAATATAGTGTAATCAAACCTGATAGTAACCATTCTAGATCCAATGACCTTACATTAGTAAACACAACTATCCCGCTGACATGCCACACCAATACAACTCAAGCCACAACTACGTAACTTGTACCCAAAAATGGAAGATGTCTCAAAGTAGAGAACCGTATTGCAAGTTCAACAAGCACCACCACAACTGCAATGCTATAAGCTCATTATATATAGTAGAACTAAGACATACGAACTTAATAAGAGTAACCAGCTCTTCTAGAGCTCACATTATCATCAGTCGCACGGACAACTCACGTGCTATAGTATCAATATCTAGACCCGTACGAACAACTCACATGCCAATAATATTAGTATATGGATCCTCACGGACAACTCACGTGCCAATAATATCAGTATATGGATCCGTATGGATAACTCACATGCCAATAATATCAGTATATGGATCCGCACGGACAACTCACGTGCCAATAACATTAATTGCCTGGCATGGTCACATGCCTCCAGTCCCAGCATATCATACAGCAGCAATTAAACAAGTACACTTGTATATAATAATGAAATAAGATTCTCATGCTCCTAGACTGGTATAAAAAACACACCATAGCGCAAGCATGTGCAAAGTCTGCTATCACACTTTAAATCGGCAAGTTAACGCAGAAATAGTAACTACCCCATTTATTCAGGGGAATTAGCCTCTTTGTAACCTCAAATGTAGCCTAGATAGTTCTAAACAAAGGTACGAATATGAGAAATGTTATAACTCTATGCTTAACAGTCAACTCTAAGCATATCATAGCCTAAGCATTCTTTCGAGTATGGATACTTGCCCCGATGCCCGCACATTGGTTCAAACCTCACATACATGCACACTTATAATGCGTAGCCATCACAAATAATTAGCGAAACTAGTTCCTCCACTGAGTTAAAGTAAAATACTTACCTCAAACAGGCCGCAACCCGAAACAATATACTTCTGAGAACTCCCAGTCTCCAAATTTATCAAACACATGAATCACCGTAACTGATCCCAACTTCAGCAATAGAATGACTAACACATCTTCCATTCACGATCTTCCCATAAGGAATACTTTCATAATTCTTCCGTGCCATATAGCAATAATTCGAACATCAGCAGTCTATCAACCAGGTGAGTACTGCAATACCAATGAACATACGTAAGTCAAAACACAATGCGCCTTTTGAAATGTGCACCATTCTCAGGGATTACCGAGCAGTTATAACATTCATCTAATTATCTGAAATTGACCATTCTGTCCAAAATTCATGATCTTCCTTTCAAGAATGAACTGCCACCTTGTACATGTAAATCTTAATCCCGCGCCACACACCACATCTATCATGCCATCATGTGACAAGCACGAGAATTTCATTATCAACTTTGGGTAACCAACAAATTACATACCCGGTCATTTAGTAACCTTCATCTTGCTTCCTTCCAGGAGGAATTCATAATACACAACACGTTCCCTACACCGCTAGAATATATCCGGTTCAACCCATGGTAAAAATCATTACGAACACTTTGAAATCCATTTGCACATAACCAAGCTATCAGAACTGAATCTCTCTAACTCGACCAAGCCACGCAAGTCACCAAACCCAAGAATATTGCCACCAAACTTTCTATAAAGTCTCACAACCTCATAATTAGCCCATAAATACCACAACCGTAACACTCACTCTGAAAATACCTTATGTGAATTTTAAATTATTCCCCATTCCTTTCTTATACTGAAATATAGAATCCATAGCCATACAAAATTACCGCAAGTCCCGACACCTTCAAATGCAAATCTCAGATTTTATCCATACACAAGTCCGGAAACATTCTCAATTGCTATATATAATTCTCAAACCCATTAGAATTTTCTCGGGAGTCAATCACTTTGCTCAAATCTAAATTGCACCGCCCAAACGGGCCGAAAGGCACAAGCCCCATTTACAGAATAACCCTCAAAGAAGTAACCATGAAATCAAATTGTCAATAGCAGGCTCCCCCACTTGGATCAAAGCCATAGATTAAAATATTTGATAACTCACAATATCCATACTTTATTACTGCCTTAATACCACAGTCAGTTCAACAAAAATTCTTCTCAAACCCAAGACACACCAACCATAAAATACCTCAATCATCCGCTAATCTCGCATTCATCCTCTTAACACTCAAGTCAACCTTATCAACCAGATTCAAATTCAAGTCTCAACACATACGCCCCACTGGCAGAAAAAAAACTCTCTATTCACATCATAAGGAACACACCTACATAGATTACTCCGCAGGAGATAACCCACATGCTTAGTCTCAAATTGGCATGTTGTTATACACTTTCGCAGCCACAATTACTATGAACTCACTTAATCTTTCTGAGTCCAAACTCATTAACCAGACATGAGAAATTAATTTGCTCAAAATTTAACAACGTGAAGGATCTTTTAAAACATTCACACTTGAGATTGTACGTCACATCAAAATGAAAATAAAGCACCCAATGGCCTCCCTTTACATTTCAAGGAAACACTTTTTGTCAGATTCAAATCGTCTTAGCACATCCCGTAGTTACATCATACTCATCACAAATCCATTCCACCACTCATCGAGCCACCAATTCCACTCGTAGGGACATTACCAGACATATGAGTCCAAATGTACAGGTTACAACTGAAGCTACCGAGCCTAAGTTGCGGTCTAAACCTGGCCTCAAGTCCTCCAGACTGGCCCATCACCAAAACACAGAATACACATCTTGAACCTCATTCATAGAATCCCAAGTCGGCAATGCACAACTGATACCGAGCGCTCATATGCGCATACGAAATGCGTGGAAAGAATTCAAAGAGTTATGTTTCAAGTTGAATCAATTCTGCACGATAGAATACAAGAAAGTGAAATTTTCCTAAGGGTTCGACAGCCTCTCAAAGATAAGCACAGACGTCTCTGTACCGATCCGCAAGACTCTACTAAACCTGCTCATGACTCGTGAGACTTATGTCACCTAAAGCTCTGATACCAACTTGTCACGACCCAAAATCTCACATGTCATGATGGCGCCTATCTCGATACTTAGGCAAGCCGACAATATCAATAAACCATCATACATCTTAAATTTAAAACATAATAATTAAATTCAGCGGAAGAAATCTCAAAAATACAAATATAACACTCCCAAAACCCGGTGTCACTGAGTATATGAGCATCTAAATGAATACAAAATATGACTGATAAACATCACTGTCTGAAGTATAGAACAGTACAATAACTAAATAGGACGGGAATCAAGTATGCAGTCGTCAAGCAACTACCTTGATACTCTCTAACAGAAATAACTCCGAATTCTAGCAGTCGTTGTATCCGGGAGCACCTGGATCTGCACATGAGGTGCAGAGTGTAGTATGAGTACAACTAACTCAATAAGTAACAAGAATAACCTCTAGGCTGAAAGAAATGACGAGCTCCGCAGGTACAATCCAGTATAAATAATGGTACAAAAATGTAGGCATGCTTTCAAATGTAACAGTTAAACTCAGTACAAGTGAAATAGATCAATACTGCATGATATGAGGCATAGGACATCTTAGTAGAAAGACCTCATGTAAATGTTGGTCACAAATTATCCGGTCACTCGGTACTGTTTATGGCCAATCCAGCCCATGGGTGTTCCAACCCGTATATAAATGCACATCAACTGACAGTCAGTCACTCAGTACCGTATAAGGCCAATCCAGCCCTAGGATAATTTATCCCCAAATATAAATAATACGATCAAGATCCATGTCCAGGTAAACTCATTACAATACAAATAAGTTAAGCAAGTCCATGCCCTGGGAAAATCCATCCCAAATATATATATATATATATATATATATATATA
>AWOL01S0018613.1:141215-181441 GCA_000715115.1 Nicotiana otophora
TGTATATGCCGAGTGGTACTACTCTTGGCTATTTATAATATATTGTTTATCTTTAAAATGTTGTGTTTCTTTATATTTTTCGTAATATTAGGCTTACCTAGTCGTAAAGACTAGGTACCATCACGACACCTTACGGAGGGATAATTTGGGTCGTGACAGTAGTATGAGTACAACTAACTCAATAAGTAACAAGACTAACCTCTGGGCTGAAAGAAATGACGAGCTCCGCAGGTACAGTCCAGTATAAATAATGGTACAAAAATGTAGGCATGCTTTCAAATTTAACAGTTAAACTCAGTACAAATGAAATAGATCAATACTGCATGATATGAGGCATATGACATCTCAGTAGAAAGACCTCATGCAAATGCTGGTCACAAATTATCCGGTCACTCGGTACTGTTTATGGCCAATCCAGGCCATAGGTGTTCCAACCCATATATACACATCGACTGACAGTCAGTCACTCGGTACTGTTTATGGCCAATCCATCCCTGGGATAATTTATCCCAAAATATAAATAATATGATCAAGATCCATTTCCAGGTAAGCTCATTACAATACAAATAAGTAAGGCAAGTCCATGCCCTGGAAAGTACATCCAGAATATATATGATCATCTACGCTCACTGGGGGCGTGTACAGACACCGAAGGGGCTCCTTCAGCCCAAGCGTGATATAAAGCCAATATGGCCTACTGCAGGCGGGCAGTCCCAATCCGTATAATAATAAAGCCAATAAGGCCTGCTGCAGGCGGGCAACCCCGATCCATTTAATAGGAAAGTGAATAAGGCCTGCTATAGGCGGGCAGCCCCGATCCATTTAATAATAAAGCCAATAAGGCCTGCTGCAGGCGGGCAGCCCCGATCCATATAATAATAATGTATAACACCATTATGGCCTGCTGCGTCGCGCAACTCAATTCCATAAATATCCTAACAATGGACAAATATTACAGAGTGCGAAATGCATATTTTTGAACAATTAATTCAACAGAAACACGACCCCATGGATCCTAAAATATTGGCACGTTGCCTAACCATGATCTTTAATAGGAGCCTCAGCTCAATTTCTCTAACACATGCCACATATTCAGATAATAACACGATTCTTTAATTTTTGCAACTTCACAGGATTTATTCGAGACACAATTTCTGTGGTGCACGTCTACATGTTCATCACCTATCGTGTGTGTCACCTTCAACAATTCATATCATACCAAATTCGGGGATTCATACCCTCAGAACCAAGTTTAGAAGTGTTACTTACCTCAAACCGTGAAATTCTTATTCCGCTAAGCCTTTGCCTCGTGAATTTGCCTCCAAACGCCTCGAATCTAGCCACAAATAATTCAATCCAATCAATAAAATTTATTGGAATTAATTCCATATGAAAATATAATTTTTCCATAAAACTCTGAAACTTTAACTCAAAAATTGCCCGTGTGGCCCACGTCTCGGAACCCGACAAAAGTTATAAATTTCGAATACCTATTCCGATACGAGTTCAACCATACCAATTTTATCAAATTTCGATAACAACTCAACCTCCAAATCTTAAATTTTCGTTTTTGGAAGCTTTTGCAAAAATCTTGATTTTCTTCCATTTAAATCCGAAATAAATAATGAATATAACCATAGAATCATGAAGTATAATCACTTTCGGATATAGAATACTTACCCCAATCCATATGGTGCAAATCGCCTAAAGTATCACTTCAAACCGAGCTCCATAGCTCCAAATGTGTTAAAATGGCCGAAATTTCAAAATATATCTTCTGTTCAGGCATTTACTCTTCGCAATCGCGAAACACAAAATTTTTCATCCCCAAAATTGCTCTTCGCGATCGCGAAGAACAAACTCCCCCAACTCTTCCGACAGCCTCTAGTATAATGGTCATAACATTTTGTACAAAACTCCAGATTGAAAATGGTTTTACTTTCTACAAACTAGACACCGAAGGCTATACCTTGTATTTGTTGCTTAGCTCCCAATTCCTTATAGATTTATAGATATAAGCTTCCAAAGTTAGACCTCTGCAACAGAGATTTCCAAACACTTCCCAGATAGCCTATAGTTTATCTACCATACCTTTTTAACACAACTCCAAATGCCAAATGGTTTACATTTCCGAAAACTAGACATCAAGGGCTACAACTTTCATTTTTGGATCATCTCCAAATTCCTTATAGATTGCGAGATATAAGCTTCCAAAGTCGGGTCAGTGCAGCAGAGATTTGTTCTACGCGATCGCGAAAAGGCTTCCGCAATCGCGATTCACAGTGCCCAAACAGCAAAATTGCTCTTCGTGATCACGACCTTTTGTCCGCGATCGTGATTCATAGCTTTGTGGCCAAAAACCAGCAACTAAGAATGGCCTAGAAATAGTCCAAAACCACCCTGAAACTCATCCGAGCCCCTCGGGACCTCAACCAAATATACCAACAAGTCCTAAAACATCATACACACTTAGTCGAAGTCTCGAATTACATCAAACAACGCTAAAATCATGAATCGCACCTCAATTCAATCCTAATGAACTTTGAACTTTTAAATTCTATATCTTGTGCCGAAATACATCAAATCAATCTGGAATGACTTCACATTTTGCACACAGATCATAAATGACATAACGAAGCTATTCCAATTTCCAGAATCGGATTCCGACCTCGATATCAAAAAGTCAACACCCCGGTCAAACTTCCCAAAAATTCAAGTCCATATCACCATACAAAGCTATTGGAATCATCAGAATTAAATTTTGAGATCGTTTACACATAAGTCAATATTCGGTCAGCTTTTCCAACTTAAGATTTCAATTATGAGACTAAGTGTCTCATTTCACTTCGAAATCCTTCCGGACCCGAACCAACTAACCCGATAAGTCATAAATCAATTGTAAGGCATAAATTGAGCAGTAAATTGGGGAATGGGCTTGTAATACTCAAAACGACCGGCCGGGTCGTTACACTTCAAGGGACTACGACGACCAAGCAGCTCTGCCTTGAATTCTTGCGATCACACTTTAACTCTGTCCGAGTCCGATAGCTCCAATATCTAGCTCTGCACAAAAATGTGTAAAAGTGTAGTATGAGTACACCACGGTCGGTACCCAGTAAGTATCAAGACTAACCTCGGTGGAGTAGTGACGAGGTACAGTCGAGACACTCACCAGTCTAATAACCTGTGCAATATAGTATAGAAAAATAATAGGAAACAAATAACAATGATAACAACAATAATCAACCAGCGATATACACAGCAGGGAAATAAGAACACCATAAATATGGTGCAATACATAATGAATACAAGTACAACCAATTAATCAAGTCCTTCCAATATATAAATCTTTCGCCTATATATTTTTCAAATAGAAATTTTCAGGATATAATACTTTCAAATAAATCTATTTCAATCTATTTCAAATATAATTCCTTTAAATAAATATTTTTCAAATAAAATTCTTTCAACTAAATCACTTTCGAATAAAAGTCACCATGTGACACAACATGTCAAAATCATAAAATACGGGTCTCAACCCACTTTTATATTTCCACGGCACCTCGTACCAATTTCTCTATCACAACTGCATGGACAACTCATGTGTCAAATATCATCATTCATTTAACCACGGCACCTCGTGCCCACATTTCATATCACAACTGCACAGACAATTCACGTGCAAAAATATTATCATTATTTACTCACGGCACCTCGTACCCACATTTCATATCACAACTACACAGACAGTTCACGTGTCAATATCATCATTATTTACTCACGGCACCTCGTGCCCACATTTCATATCCGCCCGCAATAACCACATGCTACCAATTTCAACATAGATCAAACTATTATCAATTTACCAACAACAAGACAAATTGAACAAGGTATAAAATGAATACAAGGAAAATCACAACATCACATGAAAATTACCAACGCAATAACCCCACATCATCACATATCATCCCTGATAATAGCCACCCTTATGTCTCCTATAGCCACCCTTATCACTCCTATAATAGCCTCCCTTATCCCTCCGCCCTAACAATATCAATAGCCACCATTATCACTCCTATAGCCATCGTTATAACTCCTATAATATCCTCTCTTATCCATCCGCCCTGACAATATCAATAGACACCCTTATCGCTCATATAGCCACCCTTATCTCTCTTATAGCCACCATTATCGCTCCACCCAGACAATATCCCAACACACATAACAACAGTGAAATACCACCCTTATACCCACATAATATCAACAATGAAATGCCACCTTTATATCCTCAAAATAATAACTCAAATAACACAACAATTTACACGGAATATTATCCCGGCAACATAAAAATATCAATTCATATCACAATTTGCCCAATGGCCATAACCAATTCCAAAGATATAACAAAATCAATTAATTTCACAACAAATAGCCCAAGGCTCCCCACAATGTGTATAAAACCTAAAAGAACAACAACAAAGATGGAAAATACTCAGTACAGAGCGACGCCTTCATTAATCCAAATTCTTGATAATTATATAACGCCTCGGTTTAAATTTATTTCATTAATTATTTTCAGATAGAAAATCCATAATATAATTATTTTCAGAAAATATCAAATCACCTAACTCACGGAATTCACAAAAATATACAAGCAATAACCACATCAAATTGTCATATAAAAACAAATTCAACAAACACGAATTGAGGCATGGAAAATAGATAATTTAATAAATGCCAACAATTATCCAATTTACTATAAAATATGCCTAAGACTTTAACCCAATCAATTTTACACATATAAGCCCGAGTACGTACTCGTCACCTCGCGTACACGGCTTTTCACATTTCACAAATGGCACATAAGACTCGATGCCTAAGGGGTAATTGCCCCAGTCAATGTTAGGCAAGATACTTACCTGTTTCGCAACCAATTTCAACATTCCAATAAACCTTTAACTCGCGAATTCATGTACGAAAGCTTCAAATCTAGTCATAAACAATTCAATATACTCAACACAAATCGTAGGAATTAATTCCATATGAAAATATTAATTTTCTAACAAAATCCGAAATTTAACTCAAAAATTGCCCGTGGGGCCCACGTCTCTGAATCCGACAAACTCACAAAATACGATAACCCATTCAATTACAAATTCACCCATACCAATTTTATCAAATTCCGATATCGGATTGACCTTCAAATCTTCATTTTACATTTTTGGAAGATTTTACAAAAATCTGATTTTTCTTCCATAAATTCACGGATTCATGATGTAAATAAGTATGGAATCATGAAATATAATCAATATAGGATAAGGAACACTTACCCCAATGTTTACCCATGAAAATTGCCCAAACATCGCCATAACCGAGTTCTCCAACTCTATTTTTGTCAAAAATGATAGAAAACTCCGGTTTATAGGGCCTCAGCTATTTCGGGTGCCACATGTGGCGTGGGGCCCTGCCTGCGGCGCTATTTTCAGTACCTTTAAACATCCATGCTGCCCTGGGCGCTGACGGCGACGAAAAATCATTCCTGAGTCACGAACTCTAACTGAATATATGAAATGATCTCAAGGATCTAATACTCCATACTGTTTGAATAATAATTAACAGTACAATAAAATGGAAAGACTCCAAGGAACTTGTCATGACCCAATTTCACCTATAGGTTATTATGACTCCCAACACTACGGCTAGGCAAGCCAACTAATAAATTAAACATATATCGATTAGATTTAAATCCAAGAACAATAATAAAACACTGAATTCTACCAATATGTGTGCCAAGACCTGGTGTCACAAGTGTATGAGCATCTAGTAGATTATACAAAATACCAAATACTGTTTGAAATAGAAATAGACAGAATGAAAATACAAGGAGAGGCACTGGTAGCTGCAGGACGGCTCAGAAAGGCAGCTCACTATTACGCCTCTGGATAACGAGGATGTGCGATGATAGGTCCTCCACAAGTCCCTTTCTCAGATCCTGCACAAAAAGTGCAACAAATGTAGTATGAGTACGTAAACAACGTGTACCCAGTAAGTATCAAGACTAATCCCGAGTGGTAGAGACGTGATGGTCGACTTTGACACTTACTAAGGGTCAACAATAATAAATAGAATAAAATAGAATTTATTTAATTCAGTATGATTAACAGAGTTAACAATAATTTTACTAAATCAGCAGGAATAATTAAATTCTTTCAATTTCAACAACTTCCAAACCAATTATTTAACTCCACAAGCTGCAAATTTAAAACATTGTGATATCGTGTATTCGTTTTTATTATTAAGCACGATTTCTGCCGAGATCGTCCGGACCGATCCAGAATATCGTATACACTGCCGAGGGACGTGTGGCACGATCTATAAATGCATCTATCCTGCTGAGGCGTTCAGCCCGATCCACAAGAAAGGAGAACATTTTTTTATGTACCTCCGAAAAGAGAGTATATTTATTATAAGATCAATTCGAGAAGATAAACAATTTCTTTTAACAATTAACTAATTTAAACAGAAAATTTAGCATATGAGATTTTCTTCTTTTAATATTTTCCCTAACAATTCACAATATATATATATATCAAATAATTTAATTAAGTAAAGAATATAATTTACACAAGTAATTCATGCTTAGAGTCCTAAACTACCCGGACTTTAGCATTTATAGTAGCTACGCATGGACTCTCGTCACCTCGTGCGTATGTAGCTCCCACAATTAGCAACAATTATTAATTAAATTACTTATGGTGAAATTTTCCCCTCATAAGATTAGACAAGAGACTTACCTTGTCTCAAAGTCCACTTTCAATTACCACGTCGCGTAAAACTCTCGATTCGACGCCGAAAAATCCGAAGCTATCCAAATATTATTCAAAATAATTAATACATGCTCAATAATTTGAAATTCATTTATTAAATAAATTACCCTATCCAAAATGGAAAAAGTCCTAAAATTTACCCCGAGCCCACGTGCCCGGATTCCGGAAATATTTGGATGAAAACATTACCCATAATCTCAAGAACTCAAATATAAAATTTCTATCCAATTCTATAACCATTTTCGTGGTTAAAATCTCATTTTTATAAAAATCTAGGTTTTTCATCTAAACCTTTGATATCTAAGATTTACTAGTTATAATCTACCCATAATCTATGTATTTAACTCACGGTGTGTAGAATTAACTTACCTCCAAAATGCTAGTTGAAAACCCCTCTTAAAATGCTCTGAAATCGCCCAAATATGGAGAGAAAACGGGCAAAAATGGTGGATTCCCGTTCTTTTAAGCTTTCTGCCAAACAGGCCTTTCGCACCTGTGGAGTTTGGAACGCACCTGCGGCTCCACACTTGCGGAAAAGCCTCATAGGTGCCTGACCAAACCTCGCATCTGCGCGCCTAGCCTCGCACCTGCGCATTCGCAGGTGCGCCCAATATTCTGCACCTGCGATGGCAGGCCTCCCATTCTTTTTCCGCTTCTGCGAAGAAATCTCGCATCTACGAGTGTCACTCCTGTGAGCTTCTGTCGCACCTGTGAATGTCGCACCTGTGGCTGGCCAAGCGCAAGTGCGATTCTTACAGTAGCTGGGAGCTTCAATTTTGGCTCCTAACTTCCAACTTGGTCCGAGCCTCGTCTGATTTACACTCGGGGCCCCCAGGTCCCCGCCCGAACATACCAACAAGTTTGAAATCATAAAATAGACTTACTTGAACTCTCGGAATGTGTAAGGCAACATCAAATCTAAGAATCATACCCTAAACCAAATTGATTCAAACTTAAGAATTTCAAGTTCTTCAATTTACTTCCAATGCGCCGAATTATACTTAAACTCCTTGGAATGACAGGAAACTTTGCGTACAAGTCTTAAATCACTATACGGAACTATTCCCAAACTCGGAATTCCAAACGGACTTCAATTACTCAAAAACCTTCTCCAAACCAAATTTAAAGAAACTTAAACCTTCAAATAGTTGTTTTTTACATTTAAGCGCCAAAACGCTCTCGAGTTATCCAAAACCCGATGCAAACATACGCCCAAGTTCAAAATCATCATACAAACCTATTGGAACCGTCAAATCCCGATTCCGGGATCATTTTCTCAAAATGTTGACCGAAGTCAAACTTGGCCTTTTAAAGCCAACTTAAGGAATCAAGTGTTCTGATTTCAACCCACACACTTCCAAATCCCGAACCAACCATCCCTGCAAGTCATAAATCAATAAAAACACATTCGGGAAGTTTTATTTTAGGGAACGGGGTTTTAAAAGTTAAAATGAGCGGTTGAGTCATTACATTCTCCACCTCTTAAACAAACGTTCGTCCTCCAACGGGTTTAGAATAATACCTGGAGTGCTAAATAAGTGTGGATATTTGCTCTGCATGTCCTCCTCGGCCTCCCAAGTCACTTCCTCGACTGGTTGACCCCTCCACCGGACTTTTACTGCAATCCTCTTGGACCTCAACTAGCAAACCTGTTTATCAATAATAGCAAATGGCTCCTTTTCATAACCCAAACTCTTATCTAGCTGAACTGTGCTGAAGTCCAACACATGTGACAGGTCGGCATGATACTTTCGGAGCATAGATACATGAAAAACCGGGTGAACTCCCAATAGACTGGGAGGCAATGCAAGCTCATAAGCAACCTTCCCAACTCGTCTTAACACCTCAAATGGGCCTAGAAATCTTGGGCTCAATTTTCCCTTTTCCCAAATCTCATGATTCCCTTTATCGGCGAAACCTTCAAGAGAACTTTTTCACCTAATCTGCGTAACTCATCTATCTCGACTATGTTGTACGAAGCCGCTCCTGAATCAACTTTACCTTTTCCAAGGCATCCTTCACCAAATTAGTACCATATAATTTAGCCTCACCTAGCTCAAATCATTCAATGGGTGAACGACATCGCTGACCATATAAAGCCTCAAATGGAGCCATCTTGATACCGGATTGGTAACTGTTATTATAATCAAACTCAGCCAAAGGCGAGAAATGTTCCCATTGACCTCCAAAGTCAATCACACTTGCCCTAAGAATATCCTACAAACTCTGAATTGTTCACTCTGACTGCCCGTCGGTCTGCGGATGAAAGGTTGTACTGAGCTCTACACGGGTCCCCAACTCACTCTATATTGCTCTCCAGAAATATGAAGTAAACTGAGGACCTCTATCTGAAATGATGGAAATTGGCACACCGTGCAACCGAACTATATCCTGAATATAAATCTGGGCCAACCTCTCTGAAGTATACGTTGTCACAACCGGAATAAAGTATGCCGACTTGGTCAACCTGTCAACAATCACCCAAACTGCATCAAACTTCCGCAAGGTTCGCGTCAACCCAACTACAAAGTCCATAGTAATGCGTTCCCACTTCCACTCTGGTATAGTCATCTGCTGAAGTAGGCTACCAGGCCTTTGGTGTTCAAATTTAACCTGTTGGCAATTCAGACATCTAGCTACATACTCAACTATGTCCTTTTTCATTCGCCTCCATCAATAATGCTGCCTTAGATCATGATACATCTTCATAGCACCCGGATGAATAGAATACCTAGAGCTGTGTGCCTCCTCTAGGATCTTTTTCCTCAGCCCATCCATATTTGGAACACATAGACGACTCTGTACTCGCAGAACACCATCCTTACCAATAGAAACTTCCTTGGCACCACTTTGTAGTAACGTTTCTCGAAGGACCATAAAGTGTGAGTCATCATACTGGCGAGCCTTTATCTACTCAAATAGTGAAGTTTGGGCCACAACACATGCAAGAACTCGACTGGGCTCTGAAATATCCAGATGTACAAGTCTATTAGCCAAGGACTGAATATTCTAAGCTAATGGCCTTTCCTCTGCTGAAATGAAAGCCAAACTACCCATAATCTCCGCTTTTCTACTCAAGGCATCTGCAACCACATTTGATTTGCCCGGATGATACAAGATTGTAATATCATAATCTTTTAATAACTCCACCCAAATACGCTGCCTCAAATTTAGGTGCCTCTGTCTGAACAAATGCTGCAAACTGTGATGATCAGTGTAAACTTCACAAGACACCCCATAAAGATAATGCCTCCAAATCTTAAGAGCGTGAACAATCACAGCTAATTCCAAATCATGTACCGGATAATTCTTCTCGCAGGGCTTCAGCTGACGTGAAGCATATGCAATAACTCGCCCTTCCTGCATTAATACACAACCCAAGACAACGCATGAAGCGTCATTATACACTATATACATTCCCGGACCGAAAGGCAACACTAGCACTAGTGCTGTAGTCAATGTTGTCTTGAGCTACTGAAAGCTCACCTCACAGTCATCAGACCATCGGAACGGAGCACCCTTCAGGGTTAATTTGGTCAAAGGCTCTGCAATAGATGAAAAACCTTCCACAAATTGACGATAATAACCTGCTAAACCCAGAAAACTCCTGATCTCAGTCGTCAAAGTGGGATGATGCCAATTCTGAACTGCCTCAATCTTTTCGGGATCAACCTTAATACCCTCGCCCGATACAATATACCCCAAAAATGCTACAAACTCTAGCTAGAACTCACATTTGGAGAACTTAGCATATAGCCTTTGTTCCCGCAACGTCTGAAGCACTACTCTCATATGTTGCCCGTGCTCCTCCTTACTGCGTGAGTAAACCAAATGTCATCAATGAAGACAATGACAAATGAATAAATATATGGCCCGAATACCCTGTTCATCAAATCCATAAACTCGGTTGGGACATTAGTTAAACCGAAGGACATCACCAGAAACTCATAATAACCATATCTAGTCCGGAAAGTAGTGTTCGGAACATCCGAATCCCGAATCTTCAACTGATGGTACCCCGACCTCAAGTCGATCTTAGAGAACACCCTAGCACCCTACAACTGGTCAAATAAATCATTAATATGCGGCAACAGGTACTTGTTCTTAATAGTGACTTTGTTCAACTGGCGATAATCAATACACATTCGAATTGTTCCATCCTTCTTCTTCACAAATAATACCAGTGCACCCCAAGGCGATACGCTCGGTCTGACGAACTCTTTGGCTAGTAACTTTTCAATCTGTTCTTTTAACTCTTTCAATTCTTTTGGAGCCATGCGATACGATGGGATAGATATAGGCTGGGTATCTGGAGCCAAGTCAATACAGAAATCAATATCACGATCAGGTGGCATACCTGGAAGATCTGTAGGAAATACATCGGAGAACTCCCGAACTACAGGCACTGAATCAAGAGCCGGAGTCTCTGCAGTAGTATCCGGAACATAGGCTAGATAATCTAAACAACCCTTCTCAACCATGTGTTGAGCCTTCATAAAAGAAATAACCCGATTAAATGAACTAACAGATGAACCATTCCACTCCATCCTAGGCAAATCTGGAATAACCAAGGTAACAATCTTGGCATGACAATCTAGATTAACATGATATGGAGATAACCAGTCCATACCCAAGATGATTTGAAAATCGGTCATCTCAAGCAATAGGAGATCTGCTCTAGTTTCATAACCACAGAATGTAATAATACAAAATCGGTAGATCCGGTTCACAATAACAGAATTACCCACAAGAGTGGACACATAAATAGAAGTACTCAAGGACTCACAAGTTATACCCAGGAATGGAGCGAATAAAGATGACACATATGAATACGTAGATCCTGGATCAAATAATACTAAGGAATCTTTGCCGCAAACAGAAATAATACCTATAATCACAGCATCTGAGGCCTCTGCATCTGGTCTGGAAGGAAAAGCATAGAACCGAGCTGAAGTGCCAACTGGCTGACCTTCACCTCTAGGACGGCCTCTATCCACCTGTCCTCCACCTCTTGGTAGTAGGACGACTGGTGGAGCAATGTAACGACCCGTCCGGTTGTTTCGAGAGTTATACCCTTGTTTCCCTATTTCTGCTTCCTTAAGTGCTTTTCAGCTATATTATGATGTATCGAGTTAGTTGGTTCAGGTCCGAAGTGGTTTCAGAGTGGATTGAGATACTTAGTCTCTAAAGTAGAAGCTTAAGTTGGAAAAGTCAATTGGACGTTGATTTATATGTAAACGACCTTTGATTTGAATTTTTATGGTTCTGTTAGCTCTGATAGGTGATTTTGGACTTAGGAGCACGTTCGAAATGTGATTTGGAGGTCCGTAGTAGAATTAGGCTTGAATTGGCGAAAGCTAGAATTTTGGCGATTTTGGCTGGTAGTGGAAATTTTGATATCGGGGTCGGATTGGATTTATGGAAGTTGGACTAGGTTTGTGGTGTCATTTCAGACCTGTGTGCAAAATTGGAGGTCATTCGGACGTGATTTGGTAGGTTTCGGCATCGTTGGTGGAATTCGGACGTTTAGAAGTTCTTAGGATTGAATCCGGGGGTAATTTGGTGTTTTAATGTTGTTTTGAGTGATTCGAAGGTTCGACTAAATTTTGTATGTATGCACTCGTGAGAGAATGGGCTATCTAGTTTTGTAAATTTTGTCGAATTTCGGGACGTGGGCCTGGGGGGCGAGTTTGAGCCAATTTCAGGTTTTGAGTCTAATTTTGTATTTTTCTTGTGGAATTGATTCCTTTAGCCTATATTGATCATATTGTATTTCTTGTGGCTAGATTTGGGACATTTTGAGGCCGATTCGAGAGGCAAGGGTATTGCGGAGTAGAGATTTGCTCGGATTGAGGTAAGTAGCGATTGTAAATCTAGTCCTGAGGGTGTGAAACCCTGGATTTCGTATCATTTTACTATTTTGATGGACGCACATGCTAGGTGACGGGCGTGTGGGCGTGCACCGTTGGGGATTGTGACTTGGTCCGTTCCGTAGCAACTGTAAAGTTGTATATTTTGTTGAAACTATATGATACTTATGTATTTTAGAAAGAGTTTCTGTACATTGGGCTGAATGTCATGTTTGGGCCTTGTGACAGTGTTGTTTGGACCCTTAGGGGCCTTTTCTTACTATTCTCTCACTATTTTCGATTTAAGATCTATACTCAGTCATGCTTATATCTGTTTACTGTATAACTCAGTTTTTATTACTCTGTTTTGATGCATATAAATGTTGTTTTGGGCTGAATACCCTCTTTTACTGAGAGCCCGAGTGGCTCGAGAGGATTATGACTGAGTGAGGCCGAGGGCCTGATTTGTGAGGATATTAATGGGATCCCCTCCGGAGGGGCCGTTTATGATTTGGCTTAATAGAGCGCTTGGGCTGAAGGAGCCCCTCCGGAGTCTGTACACACCCCTAGTGAGCGCAGGTACCAACTGAGATTGAGTGCTGAGCGAGTGGAAGGCATGAGTGATGGTGAGGTATGCCCGAGGGGCTATTTACGAGTGACCGTGAGGTTTGCCCGAGGAGTTGTATATGAGTGATGTTTTGCCCGAGGGGATATTTATGATTGCATCATTTTTGCTCACCTTTGCATTGAGCCTCTGTTTGAAACTGTTTAAAAAATATCTTTAAATGATTTTTACTAGAACTGGGTTTAAACGAGATGATTTGATTCAAACACTAATTTTTAAAGCATGTTGTATTTTACCAAGATTTCATAATATGAACTTTATATGCTTTATTGCTCTTCACTACTTCTTAGTCTTTATTTACTGTTGTTACTTACTGAGTTGGCAGCACCTTGTGTGTAGATTCAGGCGTATTTGGACACGGTAGCGGCTGAGGGTTGAGTGGAGCGGTTCTGTTGATTATGTACCCAGTAGGGTGATTTCATACTTGAAGGTTCAGCGTATGGTTGAGAAGGGTTGTCTATCCTATTTGTCTTTTGTAAGGGATGTTAGTGCAGAGGCTCCTACTATTGATTCTGTTCCAGTAGTACGTGATTTTCCGGATGTGTTTCCTGCAGACCTGCAGGGCATGCTGCCTGACAGGGATATTGACTTTGGTGTTGATTTGGTGCCGGGAACTCAGCCCGTTTCTATTCCACCGTATCGTATGGCACCGGCAGAGTTGAAGGAGTTAAAAGAACAACTTCAGGAACTCCTTGATAAGGGGTTTATTCGGCCTAGTGTGTCACCTTGGGGTGCACCGGTTCTATTTGTGAAGAAGAAGGATGGTTCCATGAGAATGTATATTGATTATAGGCAGTTGAACAAGGTCACAGTCAAGAACAAATATCCTTTGCCTCGTATTATTAATATATTTGACCAGCTTCAGGGAGCGAGGATTTGAGGTCCGGTTATCACTAGCTGAAGATTCAAGATACAGGCATTCTTAAGACAACCTTCATGACTCGATATGGACATTATGAGTTCTGGGTGATGTCTTTTGGGCTAACCAATGCCCCAGCAGCGTTCATGCATTTGATGAACAGTGTATTCCAGCTTTATTTGGATTCATGCGTTATTGTATTCATTGATGATATCCTGGTGTACTCTCGTAGCTAGGAGGAGCATGCCCAGCATCTGAGGATTGTATTATAGAGATTGAGGGAGGAGAAACTTTATGCAAAGTTCTCCAAGTGCGAGTTCTGGCTCGGTTCAGTGGCATTCTTGGGGCACGTGGTGTCCAATGAGGGTATTCAGGTTGATCTGAAGAAGATAGAGGCGGTTCAGAGTTGGCCTAGACCGTCCTCAGCTGCAGAGATTCGGAGCTTTCTTGGTTTGGCGGGTTATTATTGTCGGTTCATTCAGGATTTCTCGTCTATTGCATCGCCCTTGACCAAATTGATCCAAAAGGGTGCTCCATTCAAGTGGTCAGATGAGTGTGAGGAGAACTTTCAGAAGCTCAAGACTGCTTTGACCACAACTCCAGTGTTAGTTCTGCCATCAACTTCAGGTTCTTACATCGTGTATTGTGATGCCTAGAGGGTAGGTATTGGATGTGTTCTGATATAGGAGGGTAGCGTGATTGCCTATGCCTCGCGCCAGTTGACGACCCATGAGAAGAACTATCATGTCCATGATCTTGAGTTAGCAGCCATTGTTCACGCCTTCAAGATTTGGTGTCATTATTTGTATGGGGTCCATTGTAAGATCTATACTGATCATCGGAGTTTGCAGTATCTGTTGAAACAGAAGGATCTTAATTTGCGTCAACGGAGATGGTTGGAGCTTCTTAAGGATTATGATATCACTATTTTGTACAATCCAGGGAAGGCCAATGTGGTGGCCGACACTTTGAGTAGTCGGGCGGAGAGTTTGGGGAGTTTAGCATATCTTCCAGCAGCAGAGAGACCTTTGGCATTGGATGTTGAGGCCTTAGCGGGTCAGCTTTTGAGATTGGATATTTTGGAGTCGAGACGGGTATTGGCTTGTGTGGTCTCCAAATCTTCTCTTTATGACCGTATCTGGGAGCGTCGGTATGATGACCCCCACCTGCTCGTTCTTCAGGATAGAGTTCAGCAAGGTGATGCTAGAGAGGTGGTTTATAAGCTTGCCTTGCCACCCGGTTCATTGGACCTTTTGAGCTGCTTCAGAGGATAGGAGAGGTGGTTTATAAGCTTGCCTTGCCACCAAACTTGTCGAGTGTGCATCCAGTGTTTTATGTTTCCATTCTCCCGAAGTATGTTGGCGATCCGTTCCATGTTTTGGACTTCAACACAATTCAGTTGGAGGTTGATATGACTTATGATGTAGAGCCGGTAGCCATTTTAGATCGGCAGGTTCGAAGGTTGAGGTCAAAGGATATAGATTCGGTGAAGGTGCAATAGAGGGGTCAGCCTATGGAGGAGGCCACCTGGGAGACCGAACGGGAGATGCAGAGCAGATATCCACACATATTCGAGACTCCAAGTATGTTTCTAGACCCGTTCGAGGACGAACGGTTGTTTAAGTGGGGGAGGATGTAACGGCCCGACCGGTTGTTTCGAGAGTTATACCCCTGCTTTCCCCATTTCTACTTCCTTTTGTTCTTTCCAGCTATATTATGATGTATTGGGTTAGTTGGTTGGGGTCCGGAGTGGTTTCAAAGTGGATTGAGACACTTAGTCTCTAAAGTAGAAGCTTAATAAGGAAAAGTCAATCGGACACTGACTTATATGTAAACGACCACGGATTTGCATTTTTATGGTTCCGTTAGCTCCGTTAGGTGATTTTGGACTTAGGATCACATTCGGAATGTGATTTGGAGGTTCGTAGTAGAATTAAGCTTGAATTGGCGAAAGCTAGAATTTTGGCGATTTTGGCCGGCAGTGGAAATTATGATATCTAGGTCAGATTGGATTTCTGAAAGTTGGAGTAGGTTCGTGGTGTCATTTCAGACCTGTGTGCAAAATTTGAGGTCATTCGGACGTGATTTGGTAGGTTTCGGCATCGTTGGTGGAATTCGGAAGTTTAGAAGTTCTTAGGCTTGAATCCGGGGGTAATATGGTGTTTTGATGTTGTTTTGAGTGATTCGAAGGTTCGACTAAATTTCGTATGTATGGACTCGTGAGTGAATGGGCTATCTAGTTTTGTAAATTTTGTCGGATTTTGAAACGTGGGCCCGGGGGTCCGGGTTTGAGCCAATTTCGGGTTTTGAGTCACATTTGGTATTTTGCTTGTGGAATTGATTCCTTTAGCCTATATTGATCACATTGTATTGCTTGTGGCTAGATTGGGGACGTTTGGAGGCCGATTCGAGAGGCAAGGGCATTGCGGAGTAGAGATTTTCTCGGATTGAGATAAGTAGTGATTGTAAATCTTGTCCTGAGGGTATGAAACTCCGGATTTCGTATCCTTTTACTATTTTGAGGTGACGCACATGCTAGGCGATGGGCGTGTGGGCGTGCACCGTTAGGGATAGTGACTTGGTCCGTCCCGTAGCAACTGTAAACTGGTATATTTTGTTGAAACTATATGATACTTATGTGTTTTAGAAAGAATTTCTGTAAATTGGGCTGAATGCCATGTTTGGGCCTTGTGACAGTGTTGTTTGGACCCTTAAGGGACTTTTCGATTGAAGATTTATACTCATTCATGCTTATACTTGTTTGCTGCATAATTCAGTTTTTATTATTCTGTTTTGATGCATATAATGTTGTTTTGGGCTGAAAACCTTGTTTTACTGAGAGCCCGAGTGAATTGAGAGGTTTATGACTGAGTGAGGCTAAGGGCATGAGTTGTGAGGATATTTATGGGATCCCCTCCGGAGGGACTGCTTATGATTTGGCTTGATATAGCGCTCGGGCTGAAAGAGCCCTTCCGGAGTCTATATACACCCCTAGTGAGTGCAGGTACCTACTGAGTGCGAGTGTCGCGTACTGGGTGCTGAGTGACTGGGAGGCATTGGTGATGGTGAGGTATGCCCGAGGGGCTATTTACGAGTGACTGTGAGGTTTGCCCGAGGGGCTGTATATGAGTGATGTTTTGCCCGAGGGGCTATTTACGAGTGACTGTGAGGTTTGCCCGAGGGGCTGTATATGAGTGATGTTTTGCCCGAGGGGCTATTTACGAGTGACTGTGAGGTTTGCCCGAGGGGCTGTATATGAGTGATGTTTTGCCCGAGGGGCTATTTACGAGTGACTGTGAGGTTTGCCCGAGGGGCTGTATATGAGTGATGTTTTGCCCGAGGGGCTATTTACGAGTGACTGTGAGGTTTGCCCGAGGGGCTGTATATGAGTGATGTTTTGCCCGAGGGGCTATTTACGAGTGACTGTGAGGTTTGCCCGAGGGGCTGTATATGAGTGATGTTTTGCCCGAGGGGCTATTTATGATTTCATTATTTTTGTTCACCTTTGCATTGAGCCTCTGTTTGAAACTGTTTAAAAAATATCTTTAAATGCTTTTTACTGGAACTGGGTTTAAACGAGATGATTTGATTCAAACACTAATTTTTTAAAGCATGTTGTATTTTACCATGTTGGTGTACTCACGTTACTCCCTGCACCTTGTGTGCAAATTCAGGCTTATTTGGACACGGTAGCGACTTTTGACTATTCCGGTTGCAGATTTTCTTGGGGATAGCAAGGTAGCTGCCTGGCGATTGCAGCCCTGCTCTTCTCCCTCTTATCTTCCTTTAATTGTATTTATCTATGTTCCAGACTGTGTTAGTCTCGATATTGTCAAACAAATTATAGTAGATTCTCATGACTAGTGACACGCCGATGTTGGGCTTTTCTTTTTCACACTTTTGTTTTGATTTGAACTCCTTTACGAAGGTTTTATGTTAAATAGCCTTGAAATTATCTTTGAAATGAAAATATCGGTTTATTTTGGAAATGAGTCAACATTCCTAATTGCATGATATGCACCATCACGACACGTTGAGTTTAGGGTCGTGACAAGCAACTGGTGCGGTAATTATAGGCTGATGACCCTGCTGCACTGGTCTACCCCGCAGCCTGGGATAGAATCTCCGTATGTGACTGGGATCCCCGCACTCGTAACAACTTTGCGGTGCAATAAGTCGCTGACTAGAAGTCTGGCCCTGTGGACCTGCATACCCAATGAAAGCACCCTGAATAGCCGGTGGGCGGTAAGAACTCTCTGGTATAGCACTGAGATAAGGTCGCACTAGAGCACCCCGAGGAGGTAGTGGTGCTGGATATGGGGGCTTGCTGGACTGCCCTCTCACGAACTAACCTTTGCCCCCAGAGAGAGCACCTCTGAACTCTCCAGAATACCTAAACCGCTTATCTCTCATAACCTCCTATGGGCTCCGCTGACATACACCCTCAATCCTCCGGGCTATCTCCACGATTAGCTCATAATAAGTACCCATCTCAACCTCTCGAGCCATAGTGGCCTGAATGCTAGTATGTAAACCAGCTACAAACCTCCGCACTCTCTCCGCCTCAGTAGGGAGTATCATAAGTGCATGGTGAGATAACTCATAGAACCTCGCCTCATAGTCGGTCACTGATATCTGACCCTGCTGGAGCTGCTCAAACTGAAACCGCAACTTTTCCCTCTGGGGGTGGAATATACATGTCCAGGAAGATACGGGTGAACCTGTCCCAAGTTATGGGAGGAGAATCTGCTGGTCTACCAAGAACATAATATTGCCACCATCTACCGGCCCTGCCCTCTAGCTAAAAAGTAGCAAAGTCAACCCCATGAGACTCCAATATTCTCATGTTGTGCAGTCTATCCCTGCACCAATCAATGAAGTCCTGGGGATCCTCATGTCGCTCACCCCCAAAGACAGGAGGGTGTAGTCTAGTCCATCAATCAAATAGTTTTTGCGGATCTGCGGCTGCAACTGGCTTGGGCTCAGGTGTAGCTGCTGCCACTAGCTGGGCTCCACCCATGGGTAGTGCACCCTGGGTCTGATATATAGCAGTTGCCTGTCCATGAGCCTGCGCGGTAGGGGTCTGTGCTCCCCCGCCCGCCTGAGATGTGACTGGGTCTACCGGAAATAAACCGTCCTGAGTCATAGTGTCCATGAATCGCAGCATACGACCCATGACATCCTGGAATCCCGGTACAGATGCGAAATCCAACGGAGTTGGCTCTGCCACAGGCACTTCACCTTGTTCCTCAATAATGGGATCCTCTGCTGGACCCATTAGTGGAATAACTGGAACAGTCCGGGGACGTCCTTATCCCTATAGGTCATTATGACGCCCGATACTACGGCTACGCAAGCCAACTAATAAATTAAACATACATTGATTAGATTTAAATCCAAGAAAAATAATAAAACACTGAATTCTACCAATGTGTGTGCCAAGACCTGGTATCACAAGTGTATGAGCATCTAGTAGATTATACAAAATACCAAATACTGTTTGAAATAGAAATAGATAAAATGAAAATACAAGGAGAGGCACTGGTAGCTGCAGGACGGCTCAGAAAGGCAGCTCACCACTACGCCTCTGGATAACGAAGATGTGTGATGATAGGTCCTCCACAAGTCCCTGTCTCAGATCCTACACAAAAAGTGCAGCAAATGTAGTATGAGTACGTAAAAACGTGTACCCAGTAAGTATCAAGACTAATCCCGAAGTGGTAGAGACGTGATGGTCGACTTTGACACTTACTAAGGGCCAACAATAATAAATAGAATTAAATAGAATTTATTTAATTCAGCATGATTAACAGAGTTAACAATAATTTTACTAAATCAGCAGGAATAATTAAATTTTTTCAATTTCAACAACTTCCAAACCAATTATTTAAATCCACAAGCTGCAAATTTAAAACATTGTGATATCGTGTATTCGTTTTTATTATTAAGCACGATTTCTGCTGAGGTCGTACGGCCCGATCCGAAATATCATATACACTGCCGAGGGACGTGCGACACGATCCATAAATGCATCTATCCTGTTGAAGCGTTCGGCCTGATCCACAAGAAAAGAGGACATTTTCTTATGTACCTTCGAAAAGAGAATATATTTATTATAAGATCAATTCGAGAAGATAAAAAATTTCTTTTAACAATTAACTAATTTAAACAGAAAATTTAGCATATGAGATTTTCATCTTTTAATATCTTCCCTAACAATTCACAATATATATATCAAATAATTTAATTAAGTAAAGAATACAATTTACACAACTAATTCATGCTTAGAGTCCTAAACTACCTGGACTTTAGCATTTATAGTAGCTACGCACGGACTCTCGTCACCTCGTGCGTACGTAGCCCCCACAATTAGCAATAATTATTAATTTAATTACTTATGGGAAAATTTTCCCCTCATAAGATTAGACAAGAGACTTACCTTGTCTCAAAGTCCACTTTCCGATTACCACGTCGTGTAAAATTTTCGATTCGACGCCGAAAAATCCGAAGCTATTCAAATATTATTCAAAATAATTAATACATGTTCAATAATTCGAAATTTATTTATTAAATAAATTACTCTATCCAAAATGGTAAAAATTCTAAAATTCATCCCAGGCCCACGTGCCCGAATTTTGAAAATTTTCGGATTAAAATGTTACCCATAATCTCAAGAACTCAAATATAAAATTTCTATCCAATTCCATAACCATTTTCGTGGTTAAAATCTCATTTTTATAAAAATCTAGATTTTTCATCTAAACCTTTAATTTCTAAGATTTACTAGTTATAATCTACCCATAATCTATGTATTTAACTCAAGGTGTGTAGAATTAACTTACCTCCAAAATGCTAGTTGAAAACTCCTTTTAAAATGCTCTGAAATAGCCTAAATAAGAAGAGAAAACAGGCAAAAATGGTGGATTCCCGTTCTTTTAAGCTTTCTGCCAAACAGGCCTTTCGCACCTGCAGAGGTTGGAACGCACCTGCGGCTCCACACTTAAGGAAAAGCCTCGCGGGTGCGAGTTCCACTCGCCTGACCAAACCTCGCATTTGCGCGCCTAGCCTAGCACCTGTGTGTTCGCAGGTGCGCCCAATATTCCGCACCTGCGATGGCAGGCCTCGCATTCTTTTTACGCTTCTGCGAAGAAATCTCACATCTGCGAGTGTCGCTCCTGCAAGCTTTTATTGCACCTGCGAATGTCACACCTACGGCTGGCCAAGCGCAGGTGCGATTCTGACAGTAGCTGGGAGCTTCAGGTTTGGCTCCCAACTTACAACTTGGTCCGAGCCTTGTCCAATGGACACTCGGGGGCCCCGGGACCCCGTCCGAACATACCAACAAGTTTGAAATCATAAAACGGACTTGCTCAAACTCTCGGAACGTGTAAAACAACATCAAATCTAAGAATCATACCCTAAACCAAATTGATTCAAACTTAAGAATTTCAAGTTTTTCAATTTGCTTCCAATGCACCGAATTATACTTAAACTACTCGGAATGATACGAAATTTTGCGTGCAAGTCATAAATCACTATACGGAACTATTCCCAAACTCGGAATTCCAAACGGACTTCAATTACTCAAAAACCTACTCCAAACCAAATTTAAAGAACCTTCAACCTTCAAATAGTTAATTTTTACTATAAAGCGCCAAAATGCTCCCGGGCTATCCAAAACCCGATTCGAACATACGCCCAAGTCCGAAATCATCATACGAACCTATTGGAATCGTAAAATCCTGATTCTGGGGTCGTTTTCTCAAAATATTGACCGAAATCAAACTTGGCCTTTTAAAGCCAACTTAAGGAATCAAGTGTTCCGATTTCAACCCACACACTTTCAAATCCCGAACCAACCATCCCCACAAGTCATAAATCAATAAAAGCACATTCGAGGAGTTTTATTTTAGGGAACGGGGTTCTAAAAATTAAAATGATCGGTTGGGTCATTATGTTCTCCACCTCTTAAACAAACGTTCGTCCTCGAACGGGTTTAGAATAATACCTGGAGTGCTAAATAAGTGTGGATATTTGCTCTGCATGTACTCCTCGGCCTCCCAAGTCACTTCCTCGGTTGATTGGCCCCTCCACCGGACTTTTACTGCAAAAATCCTCTTGGACCTCAACTGGCGAACCTGTTTATCAACAATGGCAAATGGCTCCTCTTCATAACCCAAACTCTTATCTAGCTGAACTGTGTTGAAGTCCAACAGATGTGACAGGTCGGCATGATACTTCCGGAGCATAGATACATGGAAAACCGGATGAACTTCCGATAGACTGGGAGGCAATGCAAGCTCAAAAGCAACCTCCCCAACTCGTCTCAACACTTTAAATGGGCCTATAAATCTTGAGATCAATTTCCCTTTTTTTTCAAAGTCTCATGATTCCCTTCATCGGCGAAACCTTCTAGAGAACTTTTTCACCTACCATAAATGATAAATCAAGCGCTTTCTGATCTGCGTAACTCTTCTGTCTCGACTGTGCTGTACAAAGTCGCTCCTAAATCAACTTTACCTTTTCCAAGGCATCCTTCAACAAATCAGTACCATTTAATTTAGCCTCACCGGGCTCAAACCATCCAATGGGCGAGCGATATCGCCGATCATATAAAGCCTCAAATGGAGCCTTCTCGATGCTAGATTGGTAACTGTTATTATAAGCAAACTCAGCCAAAGGCAAGAAACGTTCCCACTGACCTCCAAAGTCAATCACACATGCCTTGAGCATATCCTCCAAAATTTGAATTGTCCGCTCTGACTGCCCGTCGATCTGCGGATGAAAGGATGTACTGAGCTCTACACGGGTCCCCAACTCACTCTGTACTGCTCTCCAGAAATGTGAAGTAAACTGAGGACCTCTATCTGATATGATGGAAATTGGCATATCGTGCAACTGAACTATCTCATGAATATAAATCTGGGCCAACCATTCTGAAATATACATAGTCACAACCATAATAAAGTGTGCCGGCTTGGTCAACCTGTCAACAAATCACCCAAACTGCATCAAACTTCCGCAAGGTCCGCGGCAACCCAATTACAAAGTCCATAGTAATGTGTTCTCATGTCCACTCCGGTATAGTCATCTGCTGAAGTAGGTCACCTGGCCTCTGGTGTTCATATTTAACCTGCTAGCAATTCAGACACCAAGCTACATAATCAACGAGTCCAAGTATATGGAGTATCGTACCAAGCACCGTGCACTGAGCAGCATACTCGGCGAGTATGGTCAGTTCCAGTCTCTTCGGGACGAGCTGAGGCAGAAAGATGATGAGCTGAAGTAGAAGGACGATGGGCTTGTGAGAGCCATCGGCAGGTGTAGCGAGCTCGAAGGAACGTTGAGAGCTAAAAAGGACGAACTTGAGGTGAGCAATGGGGTTATGTCCGAGTGCGTCGACCTTCAGGCTCAAGTGGTCTCCTTGCGGGCTGAGCTCAAGCAGAGTGAAGCTAGAGCCAACGGCTAAGGTAGCGAGTTAGCCATAAAAGCGGCAGAGTTGGATAGAGTAGAGAAAGCCAGGACAGAGGCTGTAGTAGAGGCGACGACATTAGCGGGTTCCAACCGTGTCCTCAGATCTGAGCGGGCAAATAAGTAGAGACGTCTGCGCTTAAGGAGGCGAGACTCGAAGAACAGATTGTTGGCATAGAGATAGAGGTTTTGGACCTGAACGATCAGATTGTCGCCCTCAAGACCGAGAATGCACAGCTACTGGCTCAACCATCTTCCTCTCACGCTCTCACTTATCCCAATGTTCCACAGGACTTGTACGAGAAGTGGGTTCATGCTGAGGCTCATCTAGATATATTCAGGGGCTTGATGATGGTTGAGAAAGCTTCTGAGGCGGAATTTGAGGATGCTCGTGCTAAGGCACGTGTAGCTCGGGACGCTTGTGGCTATGATCCCAGTACGCCCGGAGAGGGTGATGCTGAAGACGATTTGGACGGGCTCGAGCTGGGTGCGTGGTATGATGATGAATACTCCAATGGAGAGAGTATTGGTGATGATGGAGATGGGGGTGATGTTGCCGAGTAGTGTACTTGCTTTGTACTTTTGTTGTTCTTTTTTTTTCCTTTTTGTTTCGCGGGCATCTGTTTGGCCCTTGTAAGATAAACTTTTGGAATAATAATACTTTTGTTGTCCGTTTCTGAGTTTCTTATTTTTCCTCTGAATGCTTTCCTCAATTAACTGTTTTGATTGCAATTCAATTAGGCCGACTGTAAATTAAGCTCGTGCGAGATCGAATCGTTACTTAATTAGTTCGAGCCAAGTTGTATGCAAATGTCTTAATTAATTCGAGCGGGTTCGAATATGAGTCGGTTCGAGCAAGGTCGAATGTAAGTTGATTCGAACGAGGTCAAATGTAAGTTGATTCGAACGAGGTCGAATGTAAGTCGATTCGAACGAGGTCGAATGTAAGTCAATTTGAGCGAGGTCGAATGTCGACTTTTAAATTAATTCGAACGAGGTCTAATGTAAGTCGATTCGAGCAGGGTCGAATGTTGACTTTATAATTGATTCGAACGAGGTCGAATGTTGACTTTAAAATTGATTCGAACGAGGTTGAATGTTGGTCGATTCGAGCGGGGTCGAATGTCGACTTTTAAATTAATTCGAGCGAGGTTGAATGTTGTTTGGTGGATTGGCGTAATGTGTAAACTTCGTGGAGACATGTGAACATCGTATGTTTGCATATTTCGCTTTGTTTTATACATTCGTTGGAGAAGCTTACATGTTTTTGCTCTGTTCATACATATATTGGAGAAGTCCCAGTCTATCTAGTTTCTTCATTGGTCGACCTGGAGAAGTAGTTGAGAGGTCAAGCGATGAACTTACACTCAACTTCGAGATGCCTACTTTGTCGCCTCGTTAAAAACCTCCACGAGAAAACCCAAATGGGACAAAACTCGGGTGAAAGAAAAAGAGTACAACTTGGAGGACGTCTTATCCTTAGAAGTTGAAGTATTTGAGGTGGACGACGTTCCAATTGTTTGGTAGTAATTTTTCCTCCATTGTTTCTAGTTGGAATGAGCCTTTGCTTACTGTCGCCGTAACTTTGTATGGGCCGTTCTAATTGGTTCCCAGTTTGTCTTCTCGTGGATCCTTGCTCGCTTGTGTTTTGGCACTGAGTACATAGTCCTCGACTTTGAGTGGCCTAACCTTGGCTTTTTTGTTGTAGTACCGCTCCGCCTGTTGTTTTTGAGCTACCATTCTTATGTAAGCCGTGTCTTTTCGTTTTTCGACCTCGTCGAGGTCTTGCCTTCTACTTTCATCGTTGCTTGGCCCGCTCTCATTTGAATATCTTAGACTTGGTTCTCCGACCTCGATTGATATTACTACATTAGTCCCATAGACTAGTGAGTATGGTGTTTCACCTGTACTTGTCTTTGGCGTAGTGCGGTATGCCCACAGCACTTCTGGCAGCACCTTTGGCCACAGTCCCTTGGCGTTTTTGAGTTTCTTTTTCATGATATTCAATATCATTTTGTTGGAGGATTCAGCTTGTCCGTTGCCAGCGGGGTGATATGGCGTGGAGAGTATTCTTTTGATGTGCCATTTCTCGAAGAACTCGACGACCTTTTTCCCTGTGAATTGGGGTCCGTTGTCACAACGGATTTCTTTGGGGATGCCGAACCGGCATACGATGTTCCTCCATATAAAGGCGATCACTTCCTGTTCGCGTATTTGGGCGAATGCACCTGCTTCCACCCATTTAGAAAAATAGCCAGTTAAAACCAAAAGAAATCGTACATTACCTCGTCCTGCGGGAAGGGGGGCGACGATATCCATTCCTCATTTGATGAAGGGCCAGGATGACGTGACTGAGTGGAGGTGCTAGCCTGCTTGGTGGATTATGGGGGCGTACTTTTGGCACGATTCACATTTTTTAACAAAACCAGCAGTGCCCTTTTTCATTGTGGGCCAGTAATAACCTGCTCGTATGAGACATCTGACTAGGGCTCGATTGTCGGTGTGAGCCACGCAATGATTCTCCCCCATCACCTCCTTATTGAATTTCTAGTGATAATTTTAACCTAATTCCACACAACCTTGCAACCTCCTATAAATTCTTTAACTGGAAAAACTACGATGGAGGAGGAGATTATGTCCTTGATAAGCAATACAAAAAGTAATGAAACAAATAACACTCTAAGGAGAACTGCGGACATATAGTGCCATATATAAGCAAGTAGTCCTTCTGCCTCATACCATTGAGATGCCAAAGAAATTACTCTAACAGAACTTAGGCCTACAACTCCAGCTTTCCAAATGGTTAATTAGAAAATTAAACTGATGTGGAAAATGAATCGTGGAATATGGAGGTGATTAAACAGTTGCTTTTTGCCATTTGAAGCTCACATTTGAGACTCGACCTGAACTGCATAAAATATGAGCAATATTTACAATATATACATTTGCACCAAATTGGCATTCATTTGCACAAAGTAATAATGCGTGCAGTTATATACTACGCCCACTTGATGCTACACAAATGACAATATATATGATTAATGTACATGACTAGTTAGGGGTTTAAGATCAAATTTACCTTCTTCGACCTTCTTCTTGACGTGATTTTCTCGGGCTTCCTGCACGTTCCCCTTTGCGATATTCCAGTAGAGGAATCACCCAAATCAATCCTTGCCGGTGGCTCCGTTCGATAATCGGAATTCGGACTTCTCAACTCTTGAACGGAGAGAGTACACTTAATTATAAGTTTGACCCTTAATTATAGTTTGACCCCTTCAACTTTTTGGAATGACTTGATAGTATCTATAAAAGTTGTAAATAGCACATGAGAGACCAGTTTGTAATTTCAAGTAACGATGCATCCATAACATTAAATTTAATGTAAAACACAATTAAAAAGAGTTTGAGTTCAATATTATTGTTTTTCATCTTATATGAAAAAAGTATATTATCACGGCAAACATTAATCTTTTTTCAAATAAAGAAAATCAACATAAGCAAAACAAAAATATAACGTTTGCAACAGTGATAATAATGGTAGCCTTTGTTATTTATGTGTGTCTCACATTGTGTACGTATATAAAGCGAGCGATCACAACCCTATTGTTTTATTAAGATTAAAATATTTAAATTTGAATATGTATACATCTGGCTATTAAAGAATTATCTTAATATTTAAACACTAGATAATTAATTATTTTTTTTAAACATATGATTATTTATAATTTGATTTGAGTTAAAAAGCTAATAAATATAGAATTCAAATTAATTAATAAAACATATCGTATCCACAAAAATTATGAAAGATATAAATTGTTTCTTTGCTGACTGCCTTGGTTGTTCTTGAAGGAGGGAGACTCGCGACCATAATTGTGGTAAGATGGTAGTTTAGAGATGATGAATATTGATGGTAGCGGTGATGGTTAACGATGATTGTGTGATAGAGATTCATGGTAAAGATGGTTGACAGTTATACCTGATTGTGAATATACAGCAAAAGCGGCAGGGTCCTCGCAAAAGCGAACAACCCCACTTCGCATTGTTTCCAGCAGCCCAAATTTCGCAAATGCGATGGCTGTTTTGCAATTGCGACTATCGCATTTGCGACAAAAACATGGCAAATGCGATGACACTAGTACCAGCACTCAAAATCATGAAAAAATCATTTCGGATCCAATTTGAAACTTACCCGAGCCCCCGAGGCTCCAAACCAATTATGCACCCAGGTCCAGAAACACAACACGAACTCGCTCGCGTGATCAAATCATCGAAATAACCTCTATAAGCACGAATCGGATGCCAAAACGCATGAAGATCAAAGTAAATTTCAAGAACTTCTAGAATCGCAACTGAGCGTCCGAACCATATCAAATCAACTCCAAAAAGACGCCAAAATTTGCAGACAAGTTCTACATGATGAAATGAACCTGCTCGGAGCTTCATCTCACGCATAACAACCTTGAAACGACGAATCACGCCTCAAGTCAAAATCAATGAACCTAGAAACTTCAACTTCTACAACCGATGCTGAAACCTATCAAATCACGTCCAACTGACCTCAAATTTTGCACACAAGTCACATTTGACATTATGGACCTACTCCAACTTCCGGAATCGGAATCCGACCCCGATATCAAAAAGTCCACTCCCGGTCAAAGTTCCCAAAAATCCAACTTTCACCATTTCAAGACTTATTCGACTACGGACCTCCTAATTACAATCCAAACGCGCTCTTAAGTCCAAAATCACCCAACGGAGCTAACAAAACTGACGAAACTCCATTCCGAGATCCAATGCTAAAAGGTCAAACTTGGTCAACTCTTTCAACTTAGAGCATAAACTTGAAGTTAATTCTTCCAAATCGATTCTGGATAACTTGAAAACCAACACCGACGATTTATGCAAATCATAATACATCATGCGGAGATACTCGAGCCCTCAAACTACCGAGCGAAGTGCAGAAGCTCAAAACGATCGGTCGGGTCATTACATCCTCCACCACTTAAACACACGTTCGTCCTCGAACGTACTAGGAGTCGTTCCAAAGCTATCAAATCACAGTGTAACCTTACAATGCATATACCCGGGGGTGATCCCACGTCATCCTGTTCCATATAAGCCTGCCAACGCAACATAACTAGAGATCCTTACTTCAACCTTGGTCCTTAAACCTTAGAACCCAATCTCTAACATCCCGAATTCATTACAAGACCCGAATCTCACATCTACACACTGTATAATTCTAAACAAGTTGTATTAGGTCATAACCATAACCCCAAGATATAATCACATGCTATGCCCCTTCACTCAGATACTCACAACAGTAACTGCTAACCATCATGGGTCCCCAATTACAAATCTAGTACCAGTAGTAAACCTCATATCAAATAACACCTCGTTCAAAACCTTCGTACACTGCGGATGATAAAAGAAACACGCAGAATCTCTTAACCACGCATATGATCAATAAGCCAAGAAGTTCACTTGTCCGACAAGGGGCATTGCCGAAATCCTCAGCAAAATATAGTATTATTCTCCCAAACCTCCTTCAGCCCAATACAATAGTGCAAATCCTAGGTCTAGAAACCTTATCTCAGCCAATACAAGCAGCCCCACCGACAAGTCTCGATAAAATCATATGGATCCCCCACACAATGCGATTTTGTACACTAAACAAGTAATAATTCAGACATGACAGACAATGGTAAGAAAGTTAAATAAGAAGGCTACTAAGCAAGTTAAGGCAGGACAATTTTTAACATTTTCCTATGAACTATTTTCAACAAGGTGAAAGCAAAACTATATGAAGTAAGCATCAGGAGTTACATTTCATCAAAGTACCGCTGCGACGTGCAACCCGATCCCATCATATCAATCCACATAGAGTACCCATCGAGCCATAATACTCGGTCTTATTGATCACATGTGCGTTAATATCAAGCACAATAGAGTGCACAAAATATAACTGTGGAAAATTTGTTAGGAACAAACAATACTGAGAAGGAAAAGCACAACTATGGTGCAATAAGCAAATTAACATCACGAAGGCCATCTCGCCCATAGCGCCATGAGGCCTAAACTGAATTACAATATGCGTGTGAAGAACCATGTAACCCTTACAACCCGTCATAGCATAAGAGAGGAACACATAACATAAACTAAGGCACGAATAACATTTATTCCGCCCGATGATATACCTGTGGTAACAACTGTGCAGGAGCAAGTAAATTTGATTTGATACATAATACACATACTCATTGGACCTACCAATGGGCCCCCAAATCAACTCCGGTCATCCACGAATGGACAAATAGCCCTCCAAAAGTCCACAACGACATAACCATAACACACTATCTTCTAGATAGCTTTGGCTATATTTCATAGTCCACAACCACGAAATAATATGCTTCTGAGAATTCCCAGTCTCCAAATGCATAGAGCACACGAATCACCCTACCTGATCCTAACTCCACCGCCCAAATGTCTAACACATCTCTCGTATACGATCATCCCATGAGGAACACTTCTATAATTCTTCGGTGCCACATAATATAATCTGAATCTCAACAGTCGACTAACCAGGCGAGCACCGCAATATCAATGATGCATCCGTAAGTCAAAACACGATGCGCCTTCTGAAATGCACACCCTTATCAGGAAATACCAAGTAGTAATAGCATCCATCTAGATATCTGAAACCGTTCATGTTGTCTAAGAATTCATGACCTTCCCTTCAAAACTGAACTGTGACCTTGCACATGCAAAACTCAATCCCGATCAGTCAGAAACCTTCTATTTGATCTCATCCAGGAGGAAATCTCAATACGCAACATGTTCCTCATACCATTAGGAAATATCCACCTCCAACCGTGATAGAAATCATCGAGAACTCCTTGGAATCCATTTGCACATAACCAAGCTATCAGAAGCAAATCCCTCTAACTCAACCAAGCCACAGTTGCCCAAAACCCATGAGCATTGCCACGAAACACATGTGGAGACTCACCACATAATAAGTAACCAAAGAACCGATCATACATTATCGTGTTGATCCAATTTACTATCGAACTGCTATGTTTCCTCTGAGTTCCTTCCAAATTACCCTTAAGTTGATACCCCTTATTGCGAGAACACCATGATCCCTACCCCAAAGCTCGCCATAAGAGATTCTAGCATAAAACCCACATTGCCCTAAGGCATATAAGCACTGCATTCCTCCTTAGCACCCCAAAGTACCATAACCGAGTTGCCCAATCTGAAGAGACCTTCTGTGAATCTAAAGTCGTTTCCTCCACCTTCCTGATACTGAAATGCATAATTCACAATAATATAGAAATACCGCGAGTCTTGACACCATCCAATGTAAATCTTATATTCTAGCCACAACTACTACGCCATCACTTAATCTTTCTGAGTCTGAGCTCATCAACAGGACATGAGAATCAAATTTGTCTCACAATTAAACAACATGAAAAACCTTTCAACACACTCATAACTCGAGACTATACGTCACATGAAGACATAAATCAAGCACCCATCAGTCCTTTTTACACCACAAGCAAACTCTTCTCTTCACATTCAAGTCATCTGAACATAGCCCACAGTCACATCTTACTCATTATTTAGTCATCCAACCACTCGCCGATCACAAATCCCACTCATAGGGACATTATCGAACGTATAAGTCCAAAAGCACATGCACACACAACCAAAACTCTCGTGCTCAAGCTACAGTCAAAACCCGGCCTCAAGTCCTCCAGACTGACCCATCATAAGCACATAGAAATCACATCTTGCACCTCATCCATGGAATCACAAGTCGTCGATGCACAACCGATATCGAGTGCTCACATGCGCATACGAATGCGTGAAAGGAATTCAAAGAGTTACGCTTCAAGCTGAATCAATGATGCATGATAAGGAAAGAAAGATGAGAAGTTTATCCTAAATGCCCTGTAGCCTCTCGAAGATAGGTATGGACGTCATCATACCAATCCACAAGATCATACTAGATACTTGCTCATGACTCGTAGAACCTATGAACCTAGTGCTCTGATACCAACTTGTCATGACCCAAAAATCACTAGTCGTGACGGCACCTAACTCGACCTGCTAGGTAAGCCAACTAACAGCCAATACAATCCAAATAAAATTATAGGAAAATAATGAAAATTATCTGGACATTTACAAATTAACCCAAGAACTGGTAGTACGAATCATAAGCTTCTAAGACTTGGAATTTACAAAGATGATAAAAATAATTATACAATATGTTTGAAAGTTACATAAACAGATTGACAAAATCTAAAGCTACCAAGGACAAATGGCAGCTATATCCGGAATGCACGAACATCTTCAAGGTCAGCTTCCGACATCACCAGCAGCTCCGCCCCAAAAATCTGCACGCAAGGTGCAGAAGTGTAGTATGAGTACAACCGACCCCATATACCCAGTAAGTATTTTGTCTAACCTCGTTAAAGTAGTGACGAGGTTTTTCAGTTAAAAGATTATCACTGATAAAATCTGTACCGTAAACTAGCAATAGAACTATACTACAATATAACAGAATAGAGTACACAAAACGAATGTACAAAGCAACAATGGAGTACTAGAAGAGATCACAATTCAATAGTTTCTAATATCTCGACCAATCTTTTCCTTAGAGCAAAAACTAATAAACCACAATAGTCACCCCATAACTTTCATAGCGTGAGGAATATACTCTGATATCAAGTCAATTGCACAGCAACACCCTTCGTGCATTTATCTCATCCTTACCAAATATGCGTAAAACAGTACCAACCGGATGGCAGAAATGCCGATAATAGTAATGATAAAGTAGGAAAATACGCAAGTAGCAATAATGAACGAGGATGTACATAAGGGCATCAATAACAAACTAGACGGAAAGCATAAGGGTAATGACAACAATTAGGAAAAGGAATATAACTTTAACTAACTAGCATGGTGGAGGCATAAATACAAATATAACTAATAAGAGGGGAACACATCAAGTTTAGCAAGTAGAAGGCATGAGCGACACAATAACAAATAAGATAAAGAATAAGGACAGAGCATTAACGACAAGTCACATAAGAACCATAAATACTACACTAACAACTCAATGTGAAGGTATAGACGTATACACAAGGAAAAGATATCACAATATAATGCATGTCCCTCGCCCTCACCTGCAAGGAAACACATATCGTGCCATGAACTCATGATAATTTAAAGCATGATAATATAAATGAAATGGCACGACATCACCCTTCGTGCTTTACACTCACATAACATGGCACGACATCACCCTTCGTACTTTTACTCACAAATGATATGGCATATCATTACCCTTCGTACTTTTACTCTCAATCGATATGGCACGGCATTACCCTTCGTGCTTTACACTCTCCCTCACATGATAATGTATATACAATGGCACATCATCACCCTTCATGCTTTATACTCTTCCTTACCAAGCATATGTATATTAATGACAAACAAGACAGGAAGCATAAATAACGTCAAGGAGAGTGTTTAAACGAATATTCCAAATGAATCCCAATCACAACTTTCCAAGCCAACAATAGTTCAATAAACACGCAATAACCTTATTATTCAAATATTTCAACAAATCTCACGAATGATCTACAACACGAGTATATAATCTAGTATCTCAAGAATATCGGATGTAGCAATGTATTAGTGATTACACATAGTGATGACCAAATTAAACACATCAATGCATTCTCAGAATTCCATCAAATTTGGTCAAGTTATAATAATCTAAATCTTAGTTTCTAACATTTAATACTATGTTCTTAGTATCTAGGAGTCAAGTAAGGCATGAAGCAAGAAGGTCATGTGAGTCTACAAGACACAATTTATAATATAATTTACCCCCGAGCATGGTTAACTCTGGCACATGCATATATGCTCGTCACCTCATATATGTATCACCCCCGCATGTAGAAAATAATGTCAAATAGTAGAAAAAATTCTCTCAACAAAGTTAGGCAAGACACTTACCTCAATTCGACTAACTCAATACTCAATTTAGCTTTTTCCTTTACAAATTCACCTATGCTCGGTTCAATCTAGCCAAAGACGACTTAAATACATCAGATAATGCAAGGAAAAACAATTTTAATTAATAAAGCTCTGGTTTTTATACAATTTCTAAAAAGTCATCAAAGGTCACCCCCCGGCCTGCCCGGTCAAAACCCGGGTCCAAGGGTTACGTCTTGACTACCCATAGCCTCACGAGTCCAAATACGTATTTTGTTTCCAAATCCGAGTCATATTCGACTCACAAATCCCAAATTTTTATTTTTCAAAGTTTTGACAAAATCCCCAAATTTTCCCCTAGATTCTCATGAATTTAATGTTAAATCTTATGTAAAATCATGAAATGTAGTTGAGAATTGATTAGAGGTACTTACCTAATGATTTGGTATGAAAATCCTTTCATAAAATTGCCTCCCATCGAAGCTAGGGTTCAAAATATAACAAAATGAAGCTAAGTCTCGGAATTCTCAGCTATATGTAGGCTGCAGATGTCGCATTTGCGACATGGGGTTCGCAAATACGAAACCTGCAAATGCAAACCCTGCAAATGCGAACAATCTATCGCACAAGCGAACAAGAACCCTTCTTGTCAAGGTCGCATTTGCCACCCAATACTTCGCAAATGCGAAGCCATTATCTCGCAAAAGCGGCAGGGTCATCGCAAAAGCGAACAACCCTACTTCGCAAATGCGAAGGGTTTCTTCGCAAATGTGAATCTTCCCCAACAGCCCAAATTTCGCAAATGCGATGGCTGCTTCGCAATTCCGACCGTCGCATTTGCGACAAAAATATCGCAAATGCGATGACACCAGTACCGACACTCAAAATCATAAAAATATCATTCCGGATCCAGTCTGAAACTCACCCGAGCCCCCAAGACTCCAAACCAACTATGCACCCAGGTCCAGAAACACAACACGAACTCGCTCGCGCGATCAAATCATCAAAATAACCTCTATAAGCACAAATCGGACGCCAAAACGTATGAAGATCAAAGTACACTTCAAGAACTTCTAGAATCGCAACCGAGCGTCCGAACCATATCAAATCAACTCCAAATGGCGCTAAATTTTGCAGACAAGTTCTACATGACGAAACGAACCTACTCGGAGCTTCAACTCACACATAACAACCTCGAAACGATGAATCGCACCTCAAGTCAAAATCAATGAACCTTCAAACTTCAACTTCTACAACCGATGCCGAAATCTATCAAATCACGTCCAGTTGACCTTAAACTTTGCACACAATTCACATTTGACATTACGGACCTACTCCAACTTCCGGAATCGGAATCTGACCCCGATATCAAAAAGTCCACTCCCGGTCAAACTTTTCAAAAATTCAACTTTCGTCATTTCAAGACTAGTTCGACTACGGACCTCCAAATTACAATCTGGACGCGCTCCTAAGTCCAAAATCACCCAACGAAGCTAACGGAACTGACGATACTCTATTCCGAGATCCAATTCTAAAAGGTCAAACTTGGTCAACGCTTCCAACTTAGAGCTTAAATCTTGAAGTTCATTCTTCCAAATCAATTCTAGATAACTTGAAAACCAATACCGACGATTTACGCAAATCATAATACATCATGCGGAGATACTCGAGCCCTCAAACTACCGAGCGAAGTGCAGATGCTCAAAACGACCAATCGGGTCGTTATAGTGTAATTATAAGGTTACTTTTTAATTTATTTCCCTTTTGTTTTTATTTCAATTTATTTTATTTATAACTTTTTATTTCAATTTCTTTTTTTCTTTTTTTAAATTAAATTTTATTTTTACTTTTTAATTTCTTTTTTTATTTTAAAATATATTTTTTTGTACATTATTTATCTTTATTTCTCTACCTTTACTTCTTGTGATTCCATGTAATTGCTTGTATATTTTATTTTAATTTGTTTTATTTTCTTCATTTAGTGTAACTGCGTTATTATTCTAGTTTTTGAAACTATACCTCCTAATATTAGAAATAATGCGTCATCAATAATTTTGGGATATAATGAGTGATGTTATTAAAGTAGAATTTCGTTATTGAATGAGGTTATAAACATATTATGTTTCCTAATATTAAGTTGTATTGGGGCTTATTTTTATTATGTTGGAGTTTGACATATGTTAAACTTTTTTTATTTTTTTAGTTTTTGAAATTGTATTATATTCATGGTTCCAATTTACTTGTTTTAGTAGTATTGGCTTATTATTTGATATTGCATGTCTTTTATTTTTTAGTTAGAATTGATAGATTAATTTTGTCAAACATTTGAATAATGTTATGATATTATATTTATAAATACTAATTTATTTTATCATACATGCATTAAAACGTATGTTTTTAGTTTTTATAATTAATTAAACTAAATATAATTAATTTGGAAATATATATCATTTTTTTTTACAATATTAGTTATAAATATATGATTTCTAATTAATGTATATTATAAAAAAAATGTGCATCTAAATACCAAATCTAATATCATTTATACTTATAAAAACTCATTTATAGGCATATATTTACTATATAAACTTTTAAATTTGATAATTATTTCATTTAAAATTTAATCTAACTGTGTAATTATACTTGTGCAATCAAACAGTGCGCTTGTAATTACACTGTAATTACGTTATGACAAACAAACAGGTCGCTGTAATCACTAATCACTATATTGTGTAATTACTAGGCTGTATAATTGCACCAATTCCAATTATCGAATGACTTTCCAAACAGACACTAAATTTATTTGTTTAACATAAATAAACTATGATAAAGAATAAAAATAACGACTTAGTTTAACGCAGTATCCTTAATTAATTTAGATCGAAGAACCCCTTCCTCTATAAAAAATAAATATAAATTTACTACCCCTGCCTTTTTTTCAAAATTACCGTGAAGCCACTATCACGCACTCGTCATTTGGCAAGCTATCATACCTTTATAAATTCAAGTCTCCCGCCAGTTTCTTCCATTTCTCAGAAAGCATTTCGAGAAACTTCAGCTCAATTCTCCAAATCTGTCGCTCGCCATGCCAGTCTTTATTCTCTCTATACAACAAAGGTGCGCATAACAGAGATATAATGCTTTCTCATTTCAATTTCGCCGTTTGACTTCGATTCATTTTTTAATTTCGCACACAGTCACCTAAGTTTCTATCAAATTTGACAGGTTATGGCTCAGAAATTGAAGGAATCAGAGGTTACGGAGCAGGACTCACCCTCCTAGTAATTAACCTGTTAACTTCATCCTAATAATGATCACGACTGTATATTTTACTTATTTGTAATTCGTCTTCCATTTGTCGTTATATATGCATCTATTCAAATCTTAGTTAGTTTGTTAGAGCGTTGATTACGTCTTCAGTTTGATTATTTTAGATTGTTTTTAGATCTCTCTGTTAGCGAACTTTTGGTACTAACGATCATTGAACCTGATTGAGAAGTTAACTTCATTTAGTATCAAAACTTTTTGTATTATATTCTGAAATTGTATCGGTCTGCCTTAAACTCTGTTATTTATGCTACTTTGACCATTTCAAAATTATGATTATTAGTTACTAACTTCTCTATGCTAAACATTCCGGTGAATGTCAAAACTAACATATTCAGTTTACAAACACAGAAGAATATACGCCGTACTGTGTCCTTTTACTACTAAGTTAGTTTAGGTAAATTCATAGAGAATTTAGCGCTGTAAATTCAAAGTCAACAAAATCTGCTATGAATTAACTCGTGTGTTTATCAGCTTTTAAAATGTGATAATCTGTACTGTGTTTGTCGCCCTGGTCTGTTTTCCAGTTTGAATTGGCACTTGATCTATTGTTTAGTTAATCAAACTTCTTACATTCCTCATAATTCATGGTTTTTATTTGTCACTTATTCTCAATGACATTTACATACTCACATAGTCCGTCTCGTTTCTGAAAAACAGACAAAGAAGCTGCTGCGCACTGCTTTATTCAACATTACTTATGTCAGAGGAGGCCTCTTTCCTATGGAAAATTTTAGTCATGAATCCGTCGTATCTTTAGGTAACCTCTTTCTGCCAAACCTGTCATGTTATTTTCAGTTCTCTGAGTTAATTCAGTTAATGCTTCAATCACAAAAAGTGATGAAGACTAAGAAGCTCATGCCCATAGATGCTGAATCGCATCGACTGATTGATTTGATGGAAAAGGACTTGTTGATCTTTGGCTAGTTTGCCATACTTAGGGTTAAAGTTTATATACTTCCCTTTCAGTTCTTTAATTTTATGTTGCCAGTAGGTTTTTGTGATGCATTGCAGAAGAAATACCTTAAAACACTCTTGTTTTGTGTGTGCAAAACAATAGATGGACCAATGATCAAGGAATATGCATGTATGACAACAATATAAGATAATTGCAATTGGACTGTAATTATATAGTCAAAATTTTGAACTGATTAATGATTTCAGATGCTAAGTAGTTCAGCATCTCAGAATAGTATGGCTTGTAATAATGAAAAGCTAAATAATAGTAGCTGTTCTATGTTAATTTTATATCATCTCTGAAACTAATCAGCTATAATCTTGGAGCTTGAGGATAACTGATGCTTGTGGTTCTCTACTTGCAGTTTCTTTCTGTTACTCAAACTCTGACAACCAAGAAGTGTCAATGAATGTCAATCGCATTCGAATGAAGAAAGGGGGAACATTCAACTGTAACCTAACCACTGAAATAACGCCTAATCAAATGAGGTAGTTAGATTGCTCACATGATTATTATTCAATCTTTCATCTCATATAACTTGATTTTGGATAGCTAGAACTATTTGGATATATAAGAAATAACACTGTTTCAGAAGTTTTGCTTGTAAAATGGACCGTCCGTTGATTCAGTTGGTGAGAACTATGGATAAGATGCCAGAAGAGGTAAAGTTTTATGGTATTCTTTAACGAGAGGTTTCGTTATTCATTAATAATCAGTGTTTCATTTATTTTGAAAAATGCACTATCTTGTTTCTAATTTCATATTTCCATTTTTTCAGAGAATGATACTGATGAAGAACCTTTATTATGACGATGTTACTGTATGCCATTCATCAATTCTTCTCTCCTCCCCTATTCCTCTTCTCTTACCATTAAAATTTTATTCTCAAATTTCACTTGGCCTCTCAATTTATTGGTCACATGAAGGTTGGTAACAGAATTGCTGGTTGTGCAGCCTGCTGATTATGAGCCTCCTTTCTTTAGAAGCTGCACTGAAGAGGAGGCTGTTAATCAATGGACCAAAATTCCTTTAACAATGGAGGTTGGAAACGTCTATAACAAGCATTCTGCATTATCGTTGAAGGTATGGGGCAGCTATTGCTAGAAGGATAAAGTTGGTTTTAGTTTTATCTATTATCAATTGAAGCTATGTGAGCTTGTGAGCTGAATGCTTCATGGGAGATGAAACTGAGGTAGAACATTTTATCTACTTGCCTCAATCAGTACCTCTTAAATTTGTTTGCATAGACTAAAGTCTGCCGAATGATGATGCATTCCAGTTCAGTCACTCTGATGGTGACCAATACATATTTACACCAATTATTAATACATGTCTAGACTTCATTTAGTATCAAAACTTTGCATTATTTTTCTGAACTTGTAACCTTAAATTATTATACACTTATTGGTTCTCTGTCCGAAATATTACATTGATTGTCAAATCTAACATAATCTTGTTATAAAACAACAATAAACTATGTCTTATTTTTTACTCTTTTACTGCTACATTAGCTTTGGTTAATTCATTGAGGAGTCAAGGCTGTAAATTTAAAGTTAACAAGTTCTGCCATAAAACTTATGAGTTTATTGTATTTTCAATATTGTGTTTGCATCTCGGGTAATTTTACCAGCTTGATTTGTCACTTGATTTATTGTGGTTTTGAATTGTCACTTTATCTCGTTTGTCTTTACAATCCTAATTTGTACCTATTCCTTATTGGTTCTTAAAAACAGAGAAGGATCCTGCTGGCCATTCCTTTCAGAGGCCTATCTTCTCCATCTTTAGGTAGCCTTTTTCTGTTAATCTATCTTATTATGGTAGTAGTCTCTTTTCAGTTAGTAATTCAAAGAATGTTGATATCAAAAACAGTGATGAGCAGTAAGAACCTTGTTGATGTGGATGCTCAATCACGTCGACTGATTGATTGGATGGGAAAAGGCACGTTGAGTTAGCTGATTATCATAGTAGTTGATTATCTTCAATTGTTTTGTTTGTAGATGTTACTGATGCATTCCCGGAAGAAGTATCTGTTGAGGTTTTATTTTTTAAGATGTAATATTCTTAAAATGAGGGTGAATGGGAAATGGAGGGAAAATGAAATTTTGAGTAAAATTTTAAGTTTCCCCCTCTTAACAATAAGACATTGTCCCATATTGGAAGTGGAAGACATTTTTGGTGGGTATATATATGATTGCTCTTCTTGTAGCTCTTAAAGAGTTAAGAAGAAAGCAAGCCTCGCGCCGTCGTCGTCGCTCGCTCGCTCGGCTCGGCTTCGGCTACGGCTACGGCTACGGCTTCGGCT